>JAHKKF010515253.1:0-24902 GCA_019740295.1 Labeo calbasu
TATATATATATATATAGTTATTATTATTATTATTATTATTATTATTATTATTAAGCAGGATAATTTAGTGATTTCATTTTAACAAACATTTAATACAGCACTTAACTGTTTATGTGATTATATATTTTTCAGCAAGAAAACATAAAGACAGATGTTTCATTTGTCCAGTGGCCCCCGAAATATTTGGCCACATTTAAATTTGATGTAATATGACGTGACTTGATATTTTATCTAATGCAATGACATTCATAGTGTGGCAAAAATGGCCAAACAATTTTTGAGGCCTCCGGGATGTATTTGCCAAAAATAGAATGATATTTTAGTTTGAATTACATAATTCACGAAAATCATTATTTCATGTTTTAGTGTTTGAAAGCAGCATATAAAACACTGCTAAAGGAAAACAATGTATTATTTATTTATTTTACCTTATAGTTAGCGATCATTGCCCTTGTGTAAACAATTATGAACACAAATTAATTTGGGTTTTGTCAGATAAATAAAAGTTATTGTTTCGATCAAAGTATGTTGCCCTGTGGCTTATTCTTTCTCTGTTTGGGCTCATTGAAAAACTGAAACTTGCCATTAGATGATTATTTCACTCATCCGAAGTGACTGGTAGAAAGTGGTTGTGATTCCTCTCACCTCCACATGAGGGCATGAAAGTTATTGTGTATCCCGCTACCAGCCTGTATGTTTACAGTATAGTTTGATTCGTTGGCCCAAATATACTTGGAAATGTCCATGAATTTACTTTTTCCTAATATTAAAATAATTATACAAATCCTACCAAAATATTCAATCTGGACTTTGGAGAGCATTACGTGCTCTTTCTTCTAACCGTCCTTGACAGAACAGCACGTCACATGCAAACAGACACAAAACACATGAGTGTTTTACAAAATTACAGTCGACAGTCTGACAAAAATAAAGTCAATATTTAAAATATACAGTCATTTGACTGAAACCTAATAAGCACACATACACATATTTCTGGTGGAAATATTAAGTGTCTGAAGAAATTCCATAAAGCAATAAATCATCTTTCCATGTGCTGCAGGGTACAGCTGCAGGGGTGGCACAGGACAAAACACGTGTCAAGGATGTTACAAGACCGCCTCTGGATCAGAGGATATTTTAGAGATAGGCCTATATGTTTTTAAATTCAGTTTCCATTTCATAAGTTTTATGGGTTTTTAAATAAATCTCTTCCACATTTTATTTGCTATATTTTATGAGGTGTCCCCTAGATGACACCTGGTGCTCTCTGCATTTTCTCTGTATCTTGACATCTACACTTGACACTTCCTGTCTCCAGTGACTTTTTACCAGAGGACCCCTCCCCGAAATCCGATTGGGCTACTTTTGGGCTAGTTTTGATTAGCAATTGGGTGGGTTTTGTTGGGAAAACCTGACAACCCTGCCGCTATAAGGAAATAACAAGAAGAATAACTGTGCAGTAAATGTAAAAACTATTTGCACTACAAACCAGAGTATTAATAATTAAGATAATACATTAAAATAATATGGAAAGACAATTTTACACCAAAAAGACACCAATTTGCAATATGAAGCAGCAAAAAGAGCTGTTTAGTACAGTTAAAAATAGCTGGACGCAGATGAGGCTGGAAGCCAGACCCATATAATTTACAAATGTCCGCACCCACTTGTATGGAAAAATAAAGTGGATATGTAGGTCGATATGTTTGATGCTCAATTTACATCAAATCAATGTCACGTCAAGTTTTGACACCAGTTTGATTTGCATATTTGACTTGTTTTTCGACATGTTTTCATCATCAATGGCCCACTGGGGAGGTTTTTCATGTGGTTCAGTACATTAGTGGTCAAACACCCATTGGGATCTGATGAATATTTGTGCATCATTTGTATAATTGGCTCTGAGGCTTAAAGAAGAGTTTAATATTTCATTTTAAATGAGCATACACAAACAAAATCAACAGTAAATACTCCATATTTATTTTTTTAAAATAAAACGTTTTATGTAAAGAAGAAAATAAAAACAAGACAAATGTGTAGGACATATATTTTCTTTAAATTTAACAATTTTACAGAAACACATAAAGGGATACTTCACACAAAAACGAAATGTCTATCATTATCTACTTACAAAACACACAATTTTTGGTATATGTCAGCCCTAGTTCCATTTTTGGGTAAACTATCCCCTTCTCAAATAAAAAAAGAACAATATTAAAGACCTGCAAATTTTATACATGTTTGTGTATGTTAAAGTAAAAAACAGGTGGTTTTTGTGTTTATTCCAAGGTGTAGATGTTCTCCTCCACTGGTCTTCTCGTGCGAATTTCATAAATAATGTGTCGGGGCTCCTTTGAGAAACTGAGGTTCAAAACATAGTCATTGTGATTACACTGTTACTAAGGGCATTGTGGTATTCTTAAAATGAATCACATGCACTTACCACCCACTGTCAAAGGCCTTCCCATAAAAGCCACCTGAATCAGAATATACATAATTTCAGTAAAGATACATGTACGTTTTTAACTATCAGTTTCATTAAACAAACATCCAGTAGATTCATAACTGAGTGCTGTACGTACGTTTGAAGGTCAAAAGGGCCAGTGCGCCCAAGAGGAGCAGTAGCAGACTGAGAGACAGAGACAGAACCGGGATGTTTATCTGTAGCGTGATCCTAGAGATCGGCTCCTCCATCTTTAAATCACAAATTTAGAAAGGTTTCAGCATTTCCAGTTGCTATTTGGAGGAGCTTTTTGCTCTGTTATAAAACCAGACGTCATTAAAGTCTCAGTTCCTCAACAAAATAATTCAAAAGTTACTTCCACCCAGCTATTTATACATGTCCTTTAATTTGAAAGCATTTATTGGATCAAAAACACAGTAAAAACAGTAAAAAAAACCCACAGTAAACTGTGAAATATTAATACAAATTAAAACAGCCGTTTTCTACTTGAAGAAATTTAAAATGTAATTTATTCCTGTGATGTAAATCTGAATTTTCAGCAGTCATTACTCTAGTCTTCAGTGTCACATGATCCTTCAAAAATCATTCATAGTAATAATTTCTTATTATTATCAATGTTAAAAACAGCTTAATATTTTTGTGGAAACCATGATATATTTTTAGGATTCTTTGATGAACTGAGAAATTTATTTAACAGAAATTGTCCGTAACATTATCTTTACTGCATGTTTTGGACAATTTAATGCATCTTTCCTGAATAAAAGTATTACTTTCTTTTAAAAAATCTTACTGATCCCAAAGTAGCTTGCATATAAATAGATAGATAAGTAATAGATATGATAAGATGTAACAAACTTTATACAGCATGCTGACAAATGTTGCAAGATACAATGACTCATAGGGTTGCTCATAACATTACTCACAATATTCTTTATTATGCATGGAGAGAAGTGATTTAAACTGCAGAACTTATTATTGAATTGATTATTGTAACTGATTATAACAGTGACTAAAGTGATAACTGTGTATAGAGGAAATACCGTTAGAATCTTAACAGTGACGTGTTCATTTTCCATATACTGTGTTTGAGCACCAGTAACTCACCATAGCCCCCGAATGCACATGAGTGACATTCTGCCAGGAAATGTCAGAGAATGATGAGTCTTCTCCTCTGGACTGATCTGAGAGCGAAGATACTAAGAAATTCAGAGCGAAAGTCAGGAAATTGCTTGCCGGTTGATACGTGAGAACCACTGTTTCTACCCACAAGGGTCTGTGACATTTGAGTTATGTGGTCTCTCATGACACGTTTAGTCTGTGTACAAATGCAACTGAAATGCAACCGGTGATTCATCATGTATTGTGGTCTGACTGAATGGTAAAACCAAGGGTCTAGGCAAAAAACGTGCATGACACTTACTATGCAAATCATGTATAAAGGAATTAGCTGTTAAAAGCACATTGAAGTGTTTTTTTTATTATACTGTTTAGGTCAAAAGTTTACATACACCTTGCGGAATCTGCAAAATGTTCATTATTTTACCAAAATAAGAGGGATCATACAAAATGCATGTTATTTTTTATTTAGTTCTGAACTGAAAAAGATATTTCACATAAAAGATGTTTACATATAGTCCACAAGAGAAAATAATAGTTGAATGTATAAAAATGACCCTGTTCAAAAGTTTACATAAATTTGATTCTTGTTATCTGAATGATTCACAGCTGTGTTTCTGTTGTTGTTGTTGTTGTTCAGGAGTCCCTAGTTTGTCCTAAAGTGCCTGCTGTTCTTCAGAAAAATCCCCACAAATTCCCACAAATTGTTTGGTTTTTTAGCATTTTTGTGTATTTGAACCCTTTCCAAAATGACTGTATGATTTTAAGATCCATCTTTTCACACTGAGGACAACTGAGAGACTCATATGCAACTATTACAGAAGGTTCAAATGCTCACTGATGCTCCAGAAGGAAAAATGATGCAAACATTTTGAATTTGAAGATCAGGGTAAATTTAACTTATTTTGTCTTTTTGGAAACATATATCTTCTGTAGCTTCTGAAGGGCAGTACTAAATTAACAAAAATTGATATTTAGACAAAATAAGAAAAATGCACAAATCTTTATTCTGTTCAAAAGTTTAGACCCCTGGCTCTAAATGCATCATTTTTCCTTCTGGGGCATCAGTGAGTGTTTGAACTTTCTGTAGTAGTTGCAAATGAGTCCCTTAGTTGTCCTCAGTGTGAAAAGATCATACAGTCATTGTTGGAAAGGGTTCAAACACACACAAATGCTGAAAAACCAAAGAATTTGTGGGATCTGAAGGATTTTTCTGAAGAACAGCAGGCAGTTTAACTGTTCAGGTCAAACAAGGCACTCATGACTCATCACTAAACAAAAACAAAACAAAACAAACAAACAAAAACACAGCTGTTTCGTCATTTAGGTAAGAACACAGTATTAAGAATCAGGTGTATGTAAACTTTTGAACAGGGTCATTTTTATAAATTCAACTCTAATTTTCTCTCGTGGAATAAATGTAAACATCTTTTATGTAAAATACCTTATTCAGGTGAGTACTAAATTAACAAATAACATGCATATTGCATGATCCCTCTTATTTTGGTAAAATAATTAACAATTAGCAGATTCTCCAAGGTGTATGTAAACTTTTGACTAACTGTACTTTATCTATTTCTGTCTTCGGAATTCAATTACAGTACATTTAATGCAATTTTCTTGAATTGATCTTTTCTCATGTTCCAAACTCTATATTCTGAACCATCTATATTGAACCTGGCTTCAAAAAGTTACAAAATAACTGTCTTAATGCACCTCACCTGATTGTGTCTCCAGTGGTTCTGTAGTAATCTGGGTAGTGGTTGTTGGAGGTGCAGTCGTTGGAGCTTCAGAAATGAAAATACAATAAGATTTATTAAAATATAAAGCTCTTCAAATGTTGTTTATCTTGCCTGACTTGCCTTTCATGACCCTCAACGTGTAGGACACCTTTTTGTCATTGAAAAACCCTTCTATGTCCACTCTACAGCAGTACGGTCCGCTGTCTGTCTTCTGTATTTTTTGGATCCCCAGGTCCATTTGTCCTGACAAAACGTCTCCGATGAGCTTGTACCTGTCGGAGACTTTGGAGATGACGCCATACTCATCTGTTTGAACGATGATGTCGTTGCACCAGAATGTTCCGCAATCCCGTCCCCAGCAGACGTGGCTCAGGCCGTGGTGCTTCACTGAGTAATGACACGACAAAATCACTGTGCTGCCCTCCGTCACAAGAAACGCCAACACGGAGGAACCATCAGCTGCATGGAACAAAAGTAGCAACATTTCAGAAGTTGCTTTGGATATGAATGGGGATGCATTGAATTAGTTTATATAATAAATCAGTATAAAAACAAAAAAAAAGAAAGAAAGGGGGTGAATTCAGGTTAATTGGGCCCTTTCTCCATGTCATCTCAATGGCAAAGTGTCCCAGTTGACCTGAATTCATCTGGAAACAGTATGACAGTGCATAATAAATCATTACAACAACAACAAAAAAAAGAAACAAAGAAAAGGGAAAAAAAGAGATTAATTCAGGTTAATCGGGACACTTTTTACAAATTTACCTGAAGATATTTTTAATGGAAAACAAGCCAAAACCCATTTTTGCTATTTAATCATATTATATATATATACAGATTTAAATAGTAAATTCATATTTTTGACTTGTTCTGTCTATCTATCTATCTAAAACAAATGCTGTTTTGCGATTTTTTTAAATGCAACTTTCTATTTTTTGCAATTTTTAAATGCAATTTCTTGCTATTTAACTCTATATATTATACATATAAATTAAATAGTAAAAAAAACATTTTGGATTTTTCTCCCGTTAAAAATATCCAAAGAGCAAATCGATCTATCACCGTAATAATACCCATGAAAAATACTATTTTTTGCTATTTTTAAATGCAATTTTTGCTATATAATTATATATTCTATTTAAAAAATTAAATAGTAAAAAAACAAACATTTTTCATAAGTGTTTTTGACTTCTCTATAAAATATCTTAATTTCAAAGAACAAGATAATAAGATTATAATAGGAGACTTGTTTACCTAAAATTTATCTATCTATCTATCTATCTATCTATCTATCTATCTATCCTTGGCTAATCCTTTTGTTTTTTATTTATTTATTATTTATCTTGTTTTATTATTTTTTAAGCATGAAAAATGTAATAAATGGACAAAAAGGAAAATAAAAACTGAAAAAAGAGATATTTTGCAGTGTATTCCAAATATTTTAAATAAATAAATCCTAAATTAAGTTTATTTTTTGAATATGCTTAAAATAAGAAATAAACTACTAAATTACTACACTAATAAAAATAAACTAAAGTTATACTTTCTGTAAAATTTCTGAAAACAATCACATCTTATGCTGTTTTTCAAGTTTTGTTTACAGTATATATCAATATTTTTACTGGAAAACAAGATCTGAAAATTATTTTTTGCAGTGTATTTTCTGTTAAAAGTTAAATCTCTTATAACACATTGATATAATTTTTGTCATTTATAGTGCGTTTCTTGCCTGAAATTTTGAGGAGGAGGATCCAGTGCAGTACTGATAACCAGGGAGGAGCAGCCATTCCGACCAGCCAGTGTGGTGTTTAGGCAACACTGCCTTGTGCTGGGCGGCACCAGGGTTATGCAGAGGAGGGCATGTGAAAGAGTCGCTGTGTTCTCCAGCTCTGCGCCTGTGACATCTCCAAGAAGGACAGGGCCACTGACCCATCTGCAGTCCTCGTCTGGAGGTGGAGTTGCGCGGCAAAGAATAGGGTCATTGTGTGACGGAGTTTTATCTGGATATCTTAGCTATGTGCCTGTAAACAGGCTCCACGAATGATTCAGTGGGCCTGCACACAGCACACGCCATGTCCATGGTGGCACGTGTGTTTGCTATTGTTGGTAAACAAAGTGGGGCAAAGTGTTCATGCAATCACAGCTGGATCTTTGGATAAACCAGCTAATTCTTCATCAGAATAGAGGAATTGACTAATTATTGAACAAACATTGACAGAGTGAGACTATTCAGCTGGAACAGCTAAAGACTGTTCAGGTATTTTGAGACAATAATGATTGTGAAACAGCTAATTATTAGGCTATTACAATGACCTTAAATGATCTAGGAAGCTTACACTGAATCAAATAGCATTAAATTGTTGATCAAATGAGCTACAATACCTCTACTGAATCAATATCAATAGAGTATTTTCTCTACATGTCATCAGGCGGCCATACTGGCAGCATTGAATGTAAATGATATCACTGAACCGAAAAGCTTGCATATTTTGCTGATTATTGCTGCTGAAAAATGGTCAATTATTGTCATGTTTTGGGCTATACTAAACGGTCGGACCAGGAAAAACATTTGGAGTACTAGACTGCCAAAAGTTAGCCTATAACAAATCAAGGAGAAGAGTGCAAAAAACTGTCTGAGGAACAAAATCTGTTTGTGGTTGGCCAAACTGAACAAGGATTTCCAGGACAAGATTCTTTACAACATTAATGTTTGTTCTTAACATTTCCGGTCTGGTAGGTAAAATATTAGGTTAATATCTTAATTAACACTGCTCTTTCGTATCTTTATCACCTATTAACTTTAATTCGTCGAAATATTGCGCCCCTTTCTGCTTACCAAATCCTTCTCTATATGATTTAGCAGCTTCCACACATTTTTTTCCCCGTGGTTTAGACAGCATAAATTAGCAGAACAACGTAGTAGTACATTAACCGCGCAATCAATGATGTTGTTTACATCTGAGAGCCGCGCATCCGGGTTGCTGACTAAACCGTGACATAGAGGAAAGCGCGACAGCAAGAAAAAATCGTGTCTGATTTTGACCAGAGTTGTACTTTCGACCAGAACTGAATAAGGTAAGATACAGAAGAAATAACATCAAGGAAACGCGTCTTTTTGTTGAGTTGTCCTCGCGTATGCCGCCCACAAAAATCTGCAGCGCGACTTTAGTTTGATTCCCGTTAAAAGATTCACGATTCACGAATCATTCTGACGAATCATTTAGTGAATGCAGTATTGGGCGAATTAAAACGAGTAAACTTTTACTAATTTTGCTTTATGAAAAAAAAGTCATTATGCAATGACACATTAAACTGATCACAAGTGACAGCAGACATCTGTAATGTTACATAAGATTTAAAACGATTTAATACTTCTATAACGTTACAACAAAGTATTATGAAAAATGTCATGTAAAAATAAAGAAAAAATGAAGCCAGTTTCCACTAAAAATGTTAATAAAACAACTGTTGTCAACACTGATCATCATAATAATAGCCTAATGTTTCTTGAGCAGCAAACCAGCAAATTAGAATGATTTCTGAAGGATCATGTGACACTGAAGACTGGAGTAATGATGCTGAAAATATATTTTAAATATATATCGAAATAATATTTAACACTATTACTAGCTTTATTGTATTTTTGAACAAGTAAATGCAGCCTTGTGAGCATAAGAGGCTTCTTTTTTTAACCAAAAAAACCTACTAACTTTTAAACAGTTATGTATGCTGTAATTTGTTAACATGTTAACACTGAGTTTACACTGATAAGAGATTTGCACGAATCTTTTCCTCCCTATGTACACAAATTGTGGAACAAAACTTCATACTTGTGAAAAACTGCAAGCTAGTTAATCAGAAGTCTGTTTTTGGTTTGTTATGGTGGAAGGAAGTTTCTTGGGTGTGACCGATGAATGTTAAGAGGTGTGAACCAGCATGATGATTGTTGGAAAATATGAATAACAAATTTTTATCTGTCCCTACCAGTGGAAAAATGTGATTGATCACTCATATCAACACTGATCTGACTGTTTTCATCGACTTTGGCATTTAAATTCGTTATTGAACTAATGGATGACCTCCTTTACCATCTAGTTTCTATTGTATTCAGTTTTATAACCTCTCTGAACCCACGTCAGCACTTCCGCAGCCCTGAATTGATGTTAACTCTGTGAGAGGTTGTGAAATGTACAGCTGTGGTGTCAAAACACATTTGTAGTAAATGAAACATTCACTCTTAAATTAGTTAACTTAGATTAGTTTTAATAATGATATAGTGTTGCAGTATGTTAGCCGCTAGACGTCAAAGTATAAGGTTAGTCCAGAGCAATCATTTTTTTCAGATCAGCAATAGCTGTCACATTTTTACAAACACAGTCTAAATACAACAGAAGACAAGAAGTCCACACTGATCAGCTTAAAGGTAAGTAGTAAATGTGAATTAATGCCATTGTTCATATTCATTTTCAGGTTGTATTTGATAGACGTTTTCCACAGCCATCTCTCTGTTGTACAGGCCCACACTGCTGCCGGAGTTACTGTAGATGACAGAGTTGTCTGAGTTCTGTGTTCTGAGGGAGAAAAATTATGAGAAACATTTAATGTACATGACATACATAGGCAGGGTTCGTACAAGGTGCTTTAAGTGCTTGAAGTACTTGAATTTGACTTTTAGAAATTTACCCTTTAACTGCCACCGTCCCCCCAGTTTACTTCACCATATTACAAATAAATCCTAATCATGACAAACATCGTTGAAAAGGTCTACGGCTCCTAAATAGATATTTTACCATATTTTTGTGTTAGAAATTATGTAGAAAAAGTAATAGATTAATATATGTCAGGAGTACAAATTAAAAAAATGAATTCTGACCTTTGTCACAAAAGACTTTCTTCATTGTCTTTTTTACTTATCACACTTTAGATATCATAAGAAATTATACATCAGTTCAAAATTCAGCCTTTGAAAGGCATTTTAAAATCGGGCATTGCATTACCACATAAAATGTACATCAAAATCATATTACAAAATGTTTTCATTAATGAATTATAAAAAATTAAGTCTGGATAATGCATTTTTATGTCTGTGTTCAAAAATGGGAGTGACAGTTAAAGGGTTTAGGTCTGGAAAACCCTTGAAAATAGCAATATTCCTGAAGAGGACCTGGAAAAGCTCTTGAATTATTGATCGCAATTCAAAAAACATCATTTCTTTTTCGCTTATTTCAGTTAATGTCATAAAACTAGTGAGCAGTAGCAGAACTGACAGTTTGCTGAGTAAACGGTAAAACACTTTTGCTGAAGACGTGAAAAGAGGAACAGATTTACGCTGGCTTTCGATTGATTCAAACTCATGACTTCGATCATTTATTTTAAGCGATTCACTAGCAAAAGCCAGATCAAATTAAAAGAGCCATTTATTTTTTAAAGTTGACATCGCTTGTAATGATTTTAAAAAGCACGTAGTAATGATTGAACGAAGCTTTTCGAAATGAGTTAAAACAATGTGTTGATTCACTGTTTCGAAACGCTTCAATCGGATCGCGTAACGCGAATCATTTGTTTCAGATCGGGACTTCAAAACGGAGTATTGTGATTAATTTGATTTGGATTGAAACTTTGGAGCACGTAACACAGATCATTTGGTTTAGATCGAACGGGTTCGTGAATCATTTCACGAACTGAATGATTCAAATCAAAATCAAATTTGCGATACGTGACTTGACGTCCCTAAAACAAATGATTTGTGATACGCGAAGATCCAATTCAAGTCAAACGATTCGCGATGATTCGCGATCCACGTCCTGGTCTGACATGATGGTTCGCAAATCATTTTTCAGATCGGAACTTAGTGTGCAGATCGTGAATCTTTTGATTCAGATTGGGACTTCGGAGTGCTTATGGAAAATCATTTGTTTTCAGGATTTTGGCGCAGTTTCATGAATCTTTTTCCAGATTTTTTCTTAAACAATAGAAAACATCAAACAATTAAGGCAGTGCAGTTAGAAAAACAAAACAAAGAAAGTAAACACAAATACAAATCTCTTTAGAAAAATAATAGTGGATTTAGCCTACTATTCTTTAGAAGTAGTTGCTTTACTTTATTTTTGCTGTTTTGTTTTATTAGTATATTTTTATTTATCTTTTGTTACAATTTGTAAGAGACAAGTAAGATCTCTGATCGAAATCGTTGAAAATCAAAAAAGTAGTACTTGAAAAATGCTTGAAAGCTCTGGAATTTCATTTTACAGTATCTGTACGATCTCTGTAGAAGGATCATACTTGCTTTGATGCTGTGTTTTGCATTGCAACCGTCACTAAATTAATTAATTAATTTTTTTATTTACAATATTCACAATATTATTGCCTAAATAATTACAAGATTATAAGACAAACCACCATTTAAAATACTGGGTTCAGTAAGTGTTTTTTTTTTTTTTACATTTTTTTATTTATTTATTTTTACATTTTGCAAGTCCCTTATCCTTGCCAAGGCTTCATCTCATTGGTCACAAATACAGTAAAATGGCATTGTGAAATATTATTGTAATTTAAAATAACTGTGGTCTGTTTCAATATATTTAAAATTTTACTTTATTCCTGTGATCATTACTCCAGTCTGAGTTGATGTTGAAAACAGTTATGTTGTTAAATATTTCTGTGGAAACCATCACTAGGATTCTTTGATGAAAAGAAAGTTAAAAAGAACAGCATTTATTTGAACTTTTAAACTTTTTTCTAACAACATAAAAGTCTTTACTGTCACTTTTGATCTATTTAATGCATCCTTGCTAAATAATAATACAAATAATAAGAATAATAATCTTACTGACCAGTGGTTGTATTTTTGCAGTGTCGTGCCAACTGTAAATTCCCATTTGTTTTCATTGCTTTATTTATATCTGTTTTTAATCGAAATAACTTTGGAATTATTGTTTTTAATCATTCTAAATTCAGTATCCACTTTATTCTTCAATGCGACAGTAAGTCTGTGGGCAAGACTTTCGGTTCATTAGCTGCTATAAGGAAATAACGAGAAGAATAACAACGTGGACTAAAAGGTAAAACTGTTTGCACTACAAAGAGTAATTAAAACAACACATTAAAATAATATGGTAAGACACAGCAATTTCCAATATCAAGCAGCAAACAAACTGTTTTGTTCAGCTAAAAATAGTTGGATGCATATGAGACCGACCCACAAAGCCAGACCCATAAAATTTACAAATAGTTTCTCGCTCTTACGGGAAAAATAAAATGGATAAATAGCACTTCAAGGATTGACTTACATGTCTACCGCAGCTCTGGTTTTCTTCTTTTGCTTCACTGAAAATAGAAACACGGTTTCATTTTGTAATTAACAAACAAGACGAACATTGCTGTGAAATTTAAAAATGTGAATTGACTGAATGCACTTTGGACTCACATATCAGAATAACAGCAATGACTATCAAAGACAACAGTAACAGGAGAACAGGCACAATCACTGCAGATGCATTTACCTTAAAACACAAATCAGTATAAGTTTTGTTTCAAACATGTTTCAGAAACATTTAAGACTTTATATTGTGGTGAAATACATACGCTCTCTTTGTTTTCCACAGAGGATGATTCATGATGATCATATGAAATGTCTTCTTTATAATGAAAACACATAATGGTCAGTCAGCATATCCACAAATACATGTTACGCATAATTATAAACAGCATACAATGATCTGCTGTGTCATACCGTATGTGGTGTCGGACGACCACAGTTCAGTAGTGCTTATCTCGGGAGCATTTGTTGAACTGACGGATGTAGAACTCTTTTGTGTCGTGTTTGTTTCTACTACAAAAAAGGATTATGTCACATAATGTTCATTAAACTACACATTTAAATGTGTTTTAAGAAAGCAGAGATCTTTAATGACTAAATTTGTTGTATCGCATATTCGCCAAAATCGAGCGTTAATGGCAATAGATTACAGATAATGAGAACTGAATCAGTTATTTAGAAACAAAACCTTTTCTTCAGTCATTATAGATTCACTGCCAGTGTTAAAATCATAATACCTCCTGAAGTTTCAGTGGTCTGTGTTTCAGAGGTTATATGCCCAGAAATAGTGGTTACCAAAGGCTCTGGTGTGGTTGGACCAGGTGCTTTGAAACAGGATGTAGAATGTTCCTTTTTAAACGTTCACACTCTCACATGAGCAGTGACTATTACAAAATTGCTGACAGCTGACTGACTTCACATAGCACTGATCTAATCTGTGATGACGGAATGATGGCAGATAACTTCTGTATTAATGTATTCATTCACCTTTTTTGTTTGTTTTTGGTGTTCATGGTTTTCATCATTCAGTCATGACAGATTCACAAAGACAGCATAGAATCACATATATTAACACATGAACACACACAAGTACCCTCTGTCATGGCAGTGCTGAAAACTCCTGTGGTTTCATGCTCAGATGTGCTGCTTGACATGGATGTAGTTTCCCATGTTGGAATAAGTGCTTTGAAGAAAGTGTATTTCAATGTAAAACTGTACTATTTTTTTTTTTAAATCTTGTTTTTTTCATCTTGTCTTCTACATCTACACTTCACACTGTAAAAGTCTGGGGTCAGTAAGACCATTTATTTGCTCAAAAATGCAATTAAACAGAAATGTCGCAGAACATTCTTCAATTTAAAGTAATGTTTTTTTTTATTTTAATAAAGTTCTGTTTTAAAATGAAGCCAAAATACTCCAGTCGTCAGGTAATAATTTGTCAAGTTTGATCATTTTAATTTATTCTTTCTGAAAGAGAAGTCTTACTGACCCCAAATTAAAAATCTTTTTAGCAGGAGTTGTAGCAGAATGATAAATGAAGGATGGAAAATATGTTTTAAACATTTAAATAACTGGGATTTAATCATTTCAAGTGTTTTGGCATGAAAAGTTTTGCTTTCAACACTTACCGTCATTAACAATCAAGTGGACGTAGTACATCTCATCATTAAATAGTCCAGGCACATGTATGCGGCATCCGTATTTGCCAGAGTCTGTTTTTTCAATGTTTTGAATTGTCAGAGACACGTCTCCGTACTGTATTTCTCCCGCTAGCTGGTATCTGGATGATTTTTGTCTCACCACTTTATCTCCATCACTTCCAATAATTTCATTACCACAACCCATATTGGGAATGTCTCCCGTCATCCAGCATATGTGACATTTTCCGTGATATTTGCTGTCATATTTGCATGGCAAAATGACACTCTCACCCTCGAAACTCTGCACAATGACGTCGCTGCATTGAGAAACTGAGAGAATTTGATATTTAGATCATAAAATTGAATCTATATAAAAAATGTATTAAGTTAACATCTGTTCTGTGTTTGTATAAAATGATAATAGGGGTTATTGCATAAATAAATACTATATATAGTTCAGGTCAAAAGTTTACACACACCTTGCAGAATCTGCAAAATGTTAATTATTTTACCAAAATAATGCATGTAATTATTTTTTTAGTACTGATCTGAATAAGATATATCACATAAAAGATGTTTACATATAGTCCACAGAAAATAATTGCTGAATTTATAAAAATGACCCCGTTCAAAAGTTTACATATGCTTGATTCTTAAAACTGTTGTTACATGATCCACGGCTGTTTTGTTTTTTGTTTTTGACAGTTGTTCATGAGTCTTTTATTTGTCCTGAACAGTTAAATTGTCCGCTGTTCTTCAGAAAAACCCTTCAGGTCCCACAAATTCTTTGTTTTTTTAGCATTTTTGTGAATTTGAACCCTTTCCCAAAATGACTGTATGATTTTGAGATGCATCTTTTCATACTGCAGACAACTGAGGGACTTATATCCAACTGTTACAGAAGGTTCAAATACTCACTGATGCTTAAATAATTAAAATAACAATCCATTAAGAGCCGGGGGGTAAAAACTTTTGAACAGAATGAAGATGTGTACATTTTTCTTATTTTTGCCTAAATGTCCTAATTGTTTTTTCATTTAGTACTGCCATTTAGAAGTTACAGAAGATACGCACATGTTTCCCAGAAGACAAAGTAAGTTAAATTTACCCTGATCTTCAAGGATTCCAAAAGTTTTCACCCCCCGGCTATTAACACAATGTGTTTTCTTCTGAAGCATTTGAACCTTCTGTAATAGTAGCATATGAGTCCCTCAGTTGTCCTCAGTGTGAAAAGATAAATCTCAAAATTATACAGTCTTTGTTGGAAAGGGTTCAAATACACAAAAATGCTGAAAAACAAAATTTGTGGGAACTAAAGAATTTTTCTGAAGAACAGCGGGCAGTTTAACTGTTCAGGACATACAAGGGACTCATGAACAACTATCACTAAACAAAAAAAAAAAAACAGCTGTTGATCATTCGGATAACAACACAGTATTAAGAATCAAGCATATGTAAACTTTTGAACGGGGCTATTTTTAATAAATTCAATTCATTATTTTCTCTTGTGGACTATATGTAAACATCTTCTTTGTGAAATATTTTATTAAAGTCAGTACTAAATAAAAAATAACATGCATTTTATATGGTCCCTCTTATTTTGGTAAAATAATTAACATTTTGCAGATTTTGACCTCAACTGTAAATAAATCATACTATTTTAAAAATTATTATTATTATTATTATTATTATTGTGAATCTCACCTGTGAGATAACAGAGAATCCAGGATGCAAATAACCAGCTGTGAAGATCAGTCATGATGAAAAGGTTTCACTCTCTCTGCAAGCAATGATCAAGACAACCTCATCTCCCTTGTTACATTATAACCCTTTATGCGGAAGTCAACATGCACATGACACCTTCTCAGCTTTTCTTGATTGTGCAGTCAGACTTCTTTTTTTAAAGTTTCACTTCCATACGTGACCTACTATTCTGTGGTCAACTTCAAATAACGAAAGAGAGACTTATGAGAACATACTAACATTTATTTGTACTGCAGAAACACACGCCACTATGTGAGTTTTTACTTCTTGTTTATTAAGATTTAATTGTGCGTACATTATTAAAAGTATTATTAGGATGACGTTTTTTATGGAACGGCATTGAACACAAGAGGCCGCTATTGTGTGATAAATCAAATTGCGTTTCCAAACAAACGCTCAAAACTTTAATCCAACGTGAAGTTTGGACCTTTAGTAACTGATTTCTGAGGAAGAGATGCATGGCGTTAGATTAGAGTTTGGAAGCTTTTTACAATACAAGCAACAAACATTTTATATTACAATGAGAACACCATAGTGTAAACAAGTTATCTCAGATTTACATTAATAACTGAATCAGTTATTTTAATAAATATTAGGCACTGAAAACTAACCAAAAAAAAAAAAAAAAAGAATTCACGTCACCATGTATGTGGTTTTTTTATACAGTCATAGTGACCTCAGAACTATCACACCATATCCCGTTGTGTGGTTGTTGGGCTGGGAAGGCTGGCAGATTTTTATATTCTCCTGCAGCTGGTGCCTTCTCCGGAGCGCCGCAGTCCTGAGGGCAAAGCGTTCAGATAGACGCGTTAATGCACAGTAAGCAAAACAGGCAGTGAGTCACCTCTTTCACTTCCACTCAGCCATGGAGGCACATTGTGAGAGCCAAATTTAACGCTGTATGCAGCAAGAGGATCCGCAGAAGTTTCCACACAGCCATATGGAATGAGCAAGTGTTTCTTGTTCATGCATTAAATGTGTTCAGTCACTTTTCAAACTATACATTGCTGGGTACAGAGGTTTGTTTGGTTGAATATGACATATGCGAACACGACAACCTGACAAGGTCACATATTTCCCCCCATGTATATATAAATAGATAGATATAGATATGGATGAGGTGAATGACAGGCCTATGTGAACATGACAACCTGACAAGGTCACATATTTCACCATATGTATATGTAACTTTTATTTTCTTAAGCAAATTATAATTTCTTATCTACTCTTTTTTTAAAGGAGAACTCCACTTCCAGAACAACAATTTACAAATAATTTACTCACCCCCTTGTCATAGCAGATGTTCATGTCTTTCTGTCTTCGGTCGTAAAGAAATTATGGTTTTTGAGGAAAACATTTTAGGATTTTTCTTTATATAATGGACTTCAATTGTGCCCCCGATTTTGAACTTTCAACATGTAGTTTAAATGCAGCTTCAAAAGGCTCTAAACGATCCCAGCCGAGGAAGAAGGGTCTTATCTAGCGAAACGATCGGTCATTTTTTTCTAAAAATAAAAATTTGTATACTTTTTAAGCACAAAAGCTCGTGTAGCACAGGCTCTGGGATGCACGTTCACGACACTATGTACTATTGAATTACGTCGAAAGGTCACGGGGAACAACAGACCCAGTGTTTACGAACGTATAAAGACTAACAAAGTGCAAGTTAGTCAAACGCTGTTTACAAACAAAAAGCTACAATGATGTCGGACGATTTTTAAGTTGTAGGAGAAAATAAGATGGAGTTTTTCGCCATTCTCTACCTTTTTTGAGCCGGAGTACACAGACGATGAACTAGACGTGTATTTGCAGTAGTGATGGGAAGTTCGGATCATTTTACCGACTCGGACCTTTGAGTCTCGTTCAGCAAAACGAACGAATCTTTTTTTCGAGTCATTTCTTTCACTTTAGCAAAATATAATTAAAATGTTACTTGTTACTTCCCTAACACATCTGCTGCTTACACAAACATTGCTCACACAACAAACAAGACATAACTATAATGCTATAAAAATCAGAAAAGATTAATTCATTGTTTACCTGGGTCTTTCGTCTATGATTAGCTCACCTCACCTCTTATCTGACAAGTTTTCGGGTTTGGAGTCGTTCGTTCATCACGTGACAGCCCCATAAGGTGAACTAGTTCCAGTACATGCGCGACTGAATGAATCACTCCCCGAGACGACTCGTTCTTCCCGAGTCATATTAAAGATCCGTTCAAAATGAACGAATCATTTAAGAATGCGCATCTCAGTACCTGTGCTACACGAGCTTTTGTGCTTAAAAAGTATACAAATTTTTATTTTTCGAAAAAATGACCGATCGTTTCACTAGATAAGACCCTCGGGTAGGATCGTTTAGAGCCTTTTGAAGCTGCATTTAAACTACATTTTGGAAGATCAAAATTGAGGGCACAACTGAAGTTCATTATATGAAGAAAAATCCTTAAATGTTTTCCTCAAAAAACATAATTTCTTTACGACTGAAGACGGAAAGACATGAACATCTTGGATGACAAGGTGGTGAGTAAATTATTATAAGTGGAGTTCTTTAAGTTTAGAATGAAATGTGATTTGTACATGTTGAGATTCAGCCCTTTTTCACTTTTTACAAGTATTCAAATTTAAATTCAAATAATTTCTTGCTGTTCTACTTACTGAACAAAAGTGCGATGATTAAACCTGGGATGAAAACAATGGCCCCCACTCTTATCGTATTTATGATGAATTTTTCCATTGTATCCTAGAATAACACACAACATGTATGTAACACATATAAAATCAATTAACATTTACATATAAATTACCTATAACATAATAAAGGCAAAATATGGATTGACATGCTAATGTATGTGTCTTTGCAATACCTCAGTATGGACAACTGCAAAGGCTTCATCTATGTAAATGTCAGTAGCATCTGAAATAAATCAATATGTTTGCATTTATTCTTTTCATGTATTGTCTTATATTTCTAAATCAGTTGATGAAATGTGGTAATGATTATATTCATACCTTCAATTGTCTTTTCTGATATGATATATAGCTCAGTAATAAGTGTGGTTGGGTCTGATACATAGTAGACTGTGTTAAAGCAAAAAATGGTTAGTCAGGGTTATTTGGTATTATATAATCCTTTTTGACCACTAGTGAAATGTTTTCAGACCACTGTGTTCCAAAAATTATATTAGTACTTGGTAATTGGTAATCAGGTTACAAATTATGGTTATTAATATGCTAATACATGTATTGGTTAATAATGAATTATTGACTAATCATTGAAATTAATGAAAGAAAAAATACAAAACAAGATTTGCTCCAACAAATTTCATTTCTAAACTGTTGTCTAGTGTTGCAGGGCAGTGGGGTTTTAATGTTCCTGAAAACAATTTTGCATTTATTTGATCAAATATTAAGTAAAACTGCAAGTGAAACAGTATTACAATTTAAAATAACTGCTAGTATGAAGTTTTTTTTTGAGTATGAAAGCACCTTTACGCCACTGATTAAAAAAATGTAAAAAAAAAAAAAAAAAAAAAGTGTTTATCTCACTCAGTTCTTACTTTTTTCTCAGAATTGTGAGATATAAACTCACAATTCTGTGAAATGACAATGTTATCTCACGCCATACATATTTTACAAGATTGCCAATTCATCACCTCACTCGTACGATTTTGGACGATTTTAGTTACGGTTAAGTTTAGGGGTGGAGTTCGGTGTGGTTCTTCATACTAATTCCTACAAATTTACCACCTCATAAAACAAGTGGTATGAATTTGTACTAGTGATGGCGTATGAATTTGTACAAATTGGCCACTTTGTCCAAAATGTACGAATTGCTGTGAGATCGGGTTGGAAATGAAGTCAGTTAAACAGTCATAACATAGACATAAACTCGCAATTTTGAGAAATAAACTAGCAAATCTGAGAAATAAAGTCAGAATTATGAGATATAAACTCCCAATTCTGAGAAAATCTATCTTTTACCCTCAGAATTGAGTTCATATTATGCAATTCCGACTTTATAACACGCAATTTCGAGTTAAGTCAGAATTGTGAAATATAAACTTCCAATTCTGAGAAAATCTATTAATAATTATTTATGAAGTTTATAAACTCTAAAGTCATTTATAAACCACCTGTAGAAACACACTCTTCTCTCTATATGCACCAGACATTTTCTTATTCTTTCTTACAAGGACTCAATAAGATAACACAAATGTTTACTTGTGAATGCACTACAAATTATATTGCACTACTTGTTTTTTAACCTGAAAAACCTCTTTTGCACAATATCTTGCACAACATTGTACAGTATTATGAAAAGTACTTGTATAGTCTGTCTTAGGTTATGTGTATAGTCAACTGTTTATATGTATAGTTAGATTACCGCTTCTGTAAGTTAGCTATGTATAGGTTGAAAAATTGCTCTTACGTCTATTGTTCTATGTTTATATTTATGTTTATTTTAGCACCGTGGTCCTGTGAGACACTATATGTTGTTTCACTGTATGTCCACACATGTAGCGGAATGACAATAAAGCTCTACCTGACTACTTGACTTGACTTTTCACAATTATGAGAAAAAAGTAAGACTTGCAAGTACAATTGCGACATACAAACTCGCATTTGTGAGGAAAAAAAGTCAGATTTGTAAGTTCACGTCTAGCAATTCTGAGATTGCGACTTTATTTGTCTGTTTATGTCTTTGCAATTCTGACTTTTTATAACTCAGTTGCAACTTTATATCACTCAAAAAAAAAAGAAAGATATAAACTCACAATTGCGAGTTATAAAGTCAGAATAGAGAATATAATAGAGAATAGAGATATAAACTGGCAGTTCTGAGAAATGAAGTCAGAATTGGTTGATATAAACTTGTAATTGAGTTATAAAAAGTCAGAATAGCAAAGACATAAGCTGAGAAATAAAGTCGCAATCTCAGAATTGCAAGATATAAACTCTCAATTCTGACTTTTCAATTTCGAGTTATTAAGTCAGAGTTGTTTGATATAAACTCGCAATTCTGAGAACATATTAGTCATTTTCCCCCCTCAGAACTGGACTTTAGAACTCGCAATTACGAGTTTATATCTCACAATTATTAGAAAAAAAAATCATAATTGCGAAATATATAATCACATTTGCTAGGGGGAAAAAGTCAGAATTGTGAGTTTTTAACTTGTAATTCAGACTTTATTTCTCGCAATTGTGAGTTTATATCATGCAGCTCTAAGAAAAAATCTGAATCGTGATTTATAGAATTGCGAGTTTGTATCACACAATTCTTAGAATTGTGAGATAAAAAGTCACAATAACACAATAAATTTTTGTTCACATTTTAACACAAAAGTCTTTTTTCAATGGCAGAAACAGGCTTCATTAATCAGAGTCACATGATTCTTTAGAAAGCAATAATAATATGCGTATTTAGTGCTCAAGAAACATTTCTTATAATCATTATCAATGTAGAAAACTGTTTGCCGCTTAATATTTCTTTACCCAACAGAAAGTTCAAATTTTAAATAGAAATCTTTACAATATAATTGTATTTACTTTCACTTTTGGTCCACTCAATGCATCCTTGCTGAATAAAAATATGAATTTCTTAATCAGGCAACCTGTCTATGTCAGCCATGTCCTTGGATGTGCGACCTTTGACATCAGCAACAGTATGCATGGTTAAATAGCTAGTTGCATAGCATTTAGTTTTCCCTCGCTCAGAACAGAGAAGTACTTCTGCAAAAGTACGGACTTTCTTACCTTGCTTTTCCTGATTTACTGTTGTAGGCATCAGTTGTGTTTCTGAGATGACTCTCTTTGGATCCAGTCCTTTTATGCAAGTACAAGAATAATGTAGATCATCACAGTATGAGCACAAAAACACCAAAATCAAACTGAGTGTTCACTTACCATTGCTGATAAACAGATAGACATTGTAACTAATGTCATTGAAAAGTCCTGGGATCTCGATACGGCACACGTACATCCCAGCGTCCCTCTTTTGAGCAGCTTTTATGGTAAGTGAAACATTCCCTCGCTCCAGTCCACTGGCCAAGCTGAATCTATTTGACTCTCTGTATGTCACTTGCAAGCCATCGGAGGAGATAACAGTGTTCTCACAGCCGAACCATGACTGATGTCTCCCCCAGCAAACGTTCAATAGGCCATTAGTGTTAATGTCATATTTACATGGAAGAGTAACTGTATCCCCAACCTGTCCAACCACCAGTTTTGATGATTCGCTGCAGGCTACAACACAAAAATAGAGAGACGTTTCAGCACTTGTTAGTTTTATCATACATACGGCACCACATTATTAGATTTCTCATGCATTTCTCACATTTTCTTGATTGTTTTATAAAGACAGCTTTCACAATGCACCACCAAACTAATCAAATAATGTTAAGTGAATGATGACAGAACAAGAAAATGTGTATTTTTTTGTTTCATTGGCCTTAGAGGAGAAATACAGCAGAAGAGAGAGAACAGTATTCAATACAGCACTTATAGCTTTTTCAGTCAAATATTTGAACATCCTTAAACTGAGATACATTTAAAGTACCTTTATAGACAATAAATCTTAAATAAAATTTATTTTGTACCACATCACAATTTTTCTTTTAAACACACATTTAAATTTTGCTAGCAGTATTGTTTAAAATAAGAATAAACTGGAAAACGACAAGTAAAGCAAACAAAATATTTTTTAACTGCACAGATATGAAATATAGCATACATTATTTTATATTATTGCACTGCTTAATGAAGAATTATTGGTACTTACTTGTTACACGTATATTTGATGAGATAATGAAGAGAAAAACAATCATTTTCTTTGCTGTGGTACACTCACTAAGACACTAATTCATGTGTAAATGTCTCATATACTAAAAATACAACTTCTCTTTTTCATGCATGAAGGCTGTTCCCCAATAGGAATAACCTAAACATGCCATTGGCTCCACAGCCAGACAGAGAATTTGTATCCTTTTTAAGTTTTTATTTGATGTATTTTTATACTATCAAAAAAGTTTGGTGTCTGTTCTTTTTTTTTGTTTTGTTTTTGTGTGTGTGTGTGTGTGTGAAACTAAAGAGTTTTATAATGTTCTTTGACATGAATGAAAAATGTATCACAGTTATCAAAAATAAAAATAAATAAATATGAAAATAAAAAAATAATACAAATAAATAAATAAAAATAAAATCGGTTATTTTATGGTGGTAAAATATTTCACAATATTACCAGTTGTTACTTGAGTTGAGTTAAAGACACATTTACTTTTTTTTTGTCAATCTTACTGACCCTAAACTTTATTTTAAATAAATTGCAAATTGTATTTTTTTTAAATTGAGAATTATACATCATCCAAAATCTGAATAATTAAGCTTTTCATTGATGTATGGTTTGTTAGGATAGGACAATATTTGGCTGAGATACAAATATTTGAGGGTGCAAAAAAATCAAAATATTGAGAAAATCGCCTTTAAGGTTGTCCAAATGAGGTTCTTAGCAATGCATATTACTAATAAAAAATTAAGTTTTGATATATTTATGGTAGGAAACATTATCTTTACTTAATATTCTAATGATTTTTGGCATAAAAGAGAAATCAGTCATTTTGACCCATGTAATGTATTGTTGGCTATTGCTACAAATATACCTGCGCTACTTACGACTGGTTTTGTTGTCCAGGGTCACATATAATATAATAATCTTGCATAAAAAGCATGTATAACATGATTTAAAAAATGGTTTGAAGATTAGTGGTTAGCTACCAGTGCTTGTACGTTCTAAGAAACTGTTATATTTCTGTTTTATTTCCATGAAGGCAGCATTGTTCTGCGCAAATTTGTGCAGAATTCCCCCGTGGGTCTCAACAGACTATGTCTAATTCTACAAAATCAAAAAGAAATGCCACACATGGCCACAAAAGCATCCTCCTCAGCTTCCTTCCTTATAGGGAAATTAGGGGAATGTTTTTTTTTTTTTCTCCCCATTTACCATAGCTGACACAACAAATCCTGAGTGGCCGTTTCAAGTCTAGACAGTCATATTTCCTTGAGACTGGAGGCTCAGTTTGAACAAAGGTGACGTAATGTTCTGGTAAAGCTAACCTCTGTTGCACTCAATCAGGCTTCCTTCTTTGCATGTCAGTGCATTTCCATGCCACAACCAGATACCGACCCCAAGTTTCATAAACAACAATTCTGTCACAAATACAATAGCAAATGGGGAGCATCTGTCCTATTCCCTTGAAAATGTCCTCCTTTCTAATGTTTATTTTTTCCTAGTTTTTCCCAGTACTAAGTCAAAAAAGTGACCCAAAGAAAAAACCCATCTGTGTAACCCCATTACACATGGGATCAAACAACACACTAGTGAATTGGAAACAAACGCAACTGCAAAATAATGTTTTTACAGATACTGGACATCCAAGTTTATTAGCTGTTAAGTTGGGTTGAGAAAGCCAAATTACTGATATGCTGTTTTTTTTCTGAGACTAAATCTGTCGACACTAACTCGTCCTAGAGCTTTAACTCTACAAACTCCAAACTCAGCCCAGATCTTCAGACTGATCCGACCGAGTGTGCTATATCTTTTCGGACTTGATCTGAACTGAACTGATCGGACTTACGATTTTCCTAAAAATGACGATTAAAATTGGGAAAAATCCCATAGACAGAATGTTTTTGCTAGTAACTTGCTAATCATGCTAGAAACATGCTAGTAACTTGCTAGTCATGCTTGAAACATGCAAGCAACATGCTAGTAACTTGCTAATCATGCTAGTAACATATTAGTAACTTGCTAATCATGCAAGCAACATGCTAGTAACTTGCTAATCATGCTAGAAACAT
>JAHKKF010515254.1:0-12304 GCA_019740295.1 Labeo calbasu
GGGTCCCCAACATGACGTAACAAGCCCCATGATGGGTCACCACCATTTTAGCTGGGAAAAGTAGCTTTCAATATCTGAGAAGATTAAAGGAGAGTCCATGTAGGACATGTTCTTGCAATCCAGTTGCACCATATTTCAGTAGTTTATCTACGTACATGTGTCAGACTGGTGTATTTGGTCTTTGTCATGTCTTGCTGTTTATTTTTATCTTGCTCTGTTTAAGACACTGTGTCAAGTTCAAAGACAGTTCAACTGTGAACAGCGTGTCTCGAGACTCCTGCGTTCTGTTCCATTCCATTGCACTCCGTCTAACTGTTTCAAATGCAAAAAAGCATCCTGTGTAAACGGCGGTTTAATAAATCAAGAAGCCGTGGCTAATACCAGACAGAGCATAGCTCCTTTCACAAACAAAGTACTTTGTTGTATCGCTGTAATTCTTGGCCTGATCTAAGAGCGAGAATATGAGGAATTTTACTGAAAATGCCTTCCAAAATTCTAAATCAGTTCTTATATTTAAATTGAGGTATAGCAAACAGGATGCAGAATTGCAATTTAAAATTAAATGTAAGAAAATAGACTTAAAATGAATTTCTTGATGCCCAATTCTAATTTGTGGAGTATATATGGACTGTCAGTTTAACACGTTAACTTAATTAATTAGTTATTATAAAATAATCCAATCAAAATAATTTAACAGTTAATGCACTGGCCCCACCCCCAGACCTGTACTTCATTTTATATTTCATACAGTTGACTGTTGACAAATATGACGCAGGGCAACAAATCTATAAATGCAGTTATGCCCTAAAATTTAAGATGTTGGTGGGAAAAAATGCCCCTGTATGTGTTTTGTCTCATATTTATATATATATCACATATCACACGATATCACACGGACAGCAAGAGCAATATGACATGAGTGTGCATTTTGTCCCGATCTGTAATGAGCTTAAATGTGTTTTTATACAACAGTTCAGTAAATAAGTGTGATATTGTGTTATATTTTAAACACAATATTGTATGTTTTTGCTCAGTTTTGCAGAGAACATATTACCTTTGAAGCCATAGCAGAATTGCTGCACATCTCTGAGCAACACAGCCGTGTTTAGTTTCAGAATGAATCCGCGTTTTAAACGAATCGTATGAATCAATGATTCAAAGGCCTATTCATAAAGAGA
This sequence comes from Labeo calbasu, assembly GCA_019740295.1. Lineage (NCBI taxonomy): Eukaryota > Metazoa > Chordata > Actinopteri > Cypriniformes > Cyprinidae > Labeo > Labeo calbasu. The sequence continues at coordinate 1,179 of JAHKKF010515254.1, forward strand.
GCCGTTTACTTCACTGAATAAATCAGCCATTTGAACGAATCAAATGAATAAATGGTTGACTCATTAAGACATTTATGGCCACCTGCTGCTTAGTTTTTTATTTAGAGTATCATTTCATTAAAACAATAATAATAATAATAATAATAGTAATAATAATAATAATAGTAGTAGTAATAGTAATAGTAATAATAATAATAATAACAACCCCCCCAGTGACTTTCATTGTATAAACAAAAAATACTGCGATCTTTCTCAAATTATCTTATTTTATGTTTCATAGTTGACGTTAGGCTATTGCAGCCTAAATGTTTGTGTAATACATTTTATGTTGAATCAAATAAAATATTTATTTCTAAAGCTACAATTTGTAATGTCTACTTGATACTTTCTCATTTAACACAAAAATAGCTTTAAATAATATTTTGTGAGTATTTTCACAGTCAAATTTATTTTGCAGTTAATTAGATTGATTTCTCAAAACATCATGTAATTAATTAGATTAACAATTTTAATGAATGACAGCCCTAAAATATATATATTTTTTCCTGTTTACATGTTGGTGTGTCATATCCGCACTGTGCGACATGGGAGGAAAAAATTCAGAATTGGGTCACTTGAACCATGTAATGTAAATGCGGCCTTAGAATAAACTTAAATTTAAAGAAATTCATATGACAAATTATTAATTACAAAAGCAACGTTTTCTTGAAGGCTTGATAAAGCCATGTATAAACAGTTTAAGTATTTAAAAAGCCTTGAATTTTAGTGTTAATAGGCTTTAATAAAAATGTTAGAGTTAATAGGCTTTAGAAAAGGATAGATAGAAGTATAACTTTATTGGTAGATATGGTAACTCCTGCTCTTTCGTTCTTGTCCAGCACATACACCAGCTCCAATTGCTTAATTTAGTCTAATTGGAACAGGACAGCAGCAGGAGGGGGATGAATTTCAAGCCGATAGCTAAGAAAGGTCACAAGAGGTGAGCTGAGTGGAATGAAAGTTTTCTGGTGAGTAATTAGAGGAGAAGCTCTGAAGAAAATTTTATCATAAGGCACTTCTTTCATCTAGCTTTATGTTCTCCTAAACGAAAGGCCAAATTTGTTTGCGACCGGTAGCAACGGTAAACGGTGCACCTGTATTTCAACGGAATATCCGTTTCCGAGTCTGACATATAACAAGGGTTAGTGTTTGTATCTTTAGAGATGTCAAATATCCCTCTGCGGGCGAATAGAAAATAGTATTCCGCACGTAGTGCTCCCATGGGAGCAAATACACGTTTCAAAAAGAATAAGCAATGATTTCCCTCAAGGAACCACCTCCTGTGCTCTTTCTTATGGAGGATGCTATGCTAGGAGACATATGGGAGGGGGAATATAAACAGAGGAGAGAGAACATATGAGTCACTAGCTCACTAGGAGAGAATTCTGTCAGAAGGAGGGACAGGGGAAATGGGAGAGGAGAGGTGAGGTGAGATGAGGAGAAAATGAAATTGCAAGTAAATCCCTTGCCGGACTGGCATGTCACAGGGCAGAGGAAGAGGAAGGATGGGTGGGACGGAAAACGAGGGTGGGAGGGATGGATAGATAGAATGAGGAAAGGGGAGGGGTGTGACCGAGAGATGGTGGCGAGACTGTTCCCCGAGCCAGCTGCGGAGTTAATCCGTTTAGAGGCCTGGAGATCGGGGGAATTGCATAGAGGTGTGTCTGGGTCAGGCAAAGGCTTCTACGGCGATCCTGCAGGTCTCCGACACGCTCTGGTCGGACACCGGCACTCCTGCAAATTGATGCCACACTGCCCAGACTCCAATCCGATCCGAAAACCTGGCAAACAGAGGTCTGTATGTGTGTGCGTACTGCCCCTGACCCTCTTTAGCAGGGTATAATCCAAAAACCGCAGTGGGTCGACTCCTCGACAGCACCAGATGTGAGCCTGAAACCCGGCTGATACTCAACAGCCCGCTAAACACTCACGTGTTAACTGACTCTTAGAGGACATCCAATCAAATGGCAACATCTAGTTTGAGTCTGCCAGTAGCGTATCTGTCAAAATAAGCCAGCTGCATCAGTGAGTCAGTGTTATGTGAAGTCCAAGTACACAGGCTGGTATTGACGCATTAAAGGGATAGTTCACCCAGAAATGAATATTCTGTCATCGTTTACTCACCCTTGAATCTTTCCCAACCCGAAAATATCTTCTTTTGTCTTCTGCGAAACACAAAAGAAGACACTTCAAAGAATGTTTTTTAAAGATTTACTTTTGGCATTTTTGCCTTTATTTTGATAGGACAGTAGAGTAAGACAGGAAGCAAAGTAGGAAAGAGAGAGTGGTGCGGGATCGGGAAAGGTCCACAAGCCGGGGCTTAAACTTGGGACTCTCGGAGCACAACAACACTGTATGTCGGCGCAATGCCCACTAAGCTGTAGGTGACGTTCAAAGAAAGTTTTTGACAACACAATAAAAGCCAAAGGGGTCCACAAACAAAAGTTTTTGACCCTTATTGACTTTGACTGTATGAACAAAAACACAAACATTTTTCACTCTACAGAAGAAAGAAAGTAATGCAGGTTTGGAACAACACATTTCACTCAACAATTGTTCAGTGGGTAGCACTGTGATCTCACAGCAAGGGGGCCTCCTTTTAGGTCCCAAGCTGAGCCAGAATGCCTTTCTGTGTCAAGTTTACGTGTTGGCATGGGATTTCATTCAGGTGCTCTGGTTTTCCATACCATCCAAAACCAAAGCCCATGGCCTGAGAGCAGTCAAGTTGCTTGGGATTTTGGGCACATTGCATAGAATTTGCTATGGGGCCCCCTCGAAATTATTTTCAGTGGGGGGAGGGTCCTCAGTTGCATCCCTCACAGACTCTAGGCACTATGCACTCTGTCCCCCTTTCCCCCCGGTTGCTACACCCCTGCCTGAGACACTAGGATAGACTCCAGTATCACATAGGACAAATGGTTTGGAGGATAGATGGATGGGTAGATGTTTCTGGCAAATACGCCAGACTACACAAGTAAAATGAGTTACGAACAGCATTTCACGTTGACTTTAGGAAAGCTCAGCTCTTACTGGTCCTGTGCTGCAGGGTTACGTTAAATCAAAATTTACAGCCAGAAATGTATTTACTACTGAACAGACAAACTTGGCCGCAGAGGATGTCTGCTTAACTTAAGAACCAGGGATGAAGCAATAACTTGGGGTAATTGAGAAAACATCTAAGGCCAGTGGTGCTTAATGGACATATGACTCTATGCATGAAAAAGCTAGCCTTGCTCATTTGCAAAATCTCTCCCTTCTCTGGTTTGCTGTTTACCCCCCAGGTGCCACATCGCTCCCAATCTGGTTGTCTTAGTCTAGGGTAAACCCTATTAAAGGCATTCAGTCCCAGAGGGAATGCAGAGCTCCCTGTGCGCTAACACACAAACTCAAACACAGACACAGCCAGACAGCAGGCTAAATTTCTCGAACACCTCTGCTCACCAGCCGGTGCAGAAACGCGGCATCCTATTCAGTTGTTTTGACACCGCTGTCAACATACTGTTAGTCCCCCTGTGAAACTTTGACAGCAAATATCATTACGTGGGTAGCAAAGAGGTCCCGAAACCCATTCCCTATAATTAGCATGTGCTTTGTCTTGGTTAGCAACAGTGGTCCGCAAAGAGTAGATTGTGTTAAAGGAACCAGTCAACACATATCACATATAAACTGTGCAGAACTGCAGGGAGTGATGAAGGAATTATTGAGTAGGTGTGCTATTATACTGATAAAATCTGACGAAAACGGCAGCAACAGTAAAAGATTACACAGGGGAGTTGGACGTCTCTATTCTGGATGGTTTAAAGCAGGGGTGCCGTAAGGGGGGTAGAGTGGGTCTTGTGGTGCCCCCCAGAATGTGATTTTGAAAGGAGGTCGAAGCAATAAACTGTGCTCATTCAGAAATCTTAGCAGTGTCCTTAGTTTACCCCAAAATAAAAATTCTGTCATCATTTTTTCAGTGCTGGTTCAGAGCCAAAGCCTAGTTTCAAATCGATTATTTGTCTTTCGACACCCAAAGCACCAGCCCTGAACCAACAAGTTTGTCAAGGGCTGGGGTTACCGTGACCAACAAGAAACTTTTGACCGCCATCCACCACGCTGAATTTGCGTGTTTGGATGCCAACGTAGGCAGTAGCAACACAATGTCCACCATTGTTGATATTAGGCTTGTTCGGGATGTGTTGGCGCTGCGCGGACCGATCACCGCGTGGCGTTGAAGTACCACGAGAGCAATTCAAAAGAGTCATTTGCGCTCCGGTCGCTCTCTCATGGCAGCGAGGCAAGCTTACCTTTGGCGCTGCCGCTCTATTGTTGCTGGGAAAGATGTGGTGGCTTTCTAGCCTGTGGAAAGACAAACCGTTTCTTAGAAGGTTTGCTAGTCGAACTGACAATAGCACTGGCTCTGAACCAGCACCCAGTTCATGCTGGTGGAAAAGGGGTATCTGTGTAGAGATGGGCAATATGGGCTTAAAAATTTATCATGATGATTTCTGGTATTTATTGCAATAACAATATCAATGACGATAATTCAAAGAATCCTGTTTCTTTAGAAAAAAGTTTTATCTTTACTAATTTTACCCAAAATAGTGTGTTGTGAGCATTACTGACTACACACCTAATGTAATGACTGTTCAGTTTACTGGAATGTGAATTAAATTGTTTGTACTTTCTGTACTGGAAGCTCCTAACACCAGACGAATCCCTTGTGTGTGAAACACACTTGGCAATAAAGCTCGTTCTAATTCTGTTTCAGAAGCTGGAGGGCGACATTGCACAGAAACTCCACATATGCTTTATAGTAGAAGTAATAGTAATGACGACGTTCTAGGAATCTCTAATCCAGTTATCACTGTAGCTGAATAAAATGCAGATTGAGAAATATTAACTGAGGAAACTTGAAGACAATAAACATACGATTGCTACAATATATGGTTTGGCTGTGTTCTTCAAGCAATGTTGGGTATTTTATAAGGATAAAGTATATTTATAATGCAATGCTAGTCGACACAGCCTTTGTAATACTATTGCATAGTATGATTTCAGCCTCATTTTGTGATATGAAACCACGGCTGATCACAGAACGTTATTTCAAACACTCAACAAAGTTATGAAGTTAATTTGAAGAAAAAGCATGTCAATAAATTATATCTTTGTTGGACAACTAGACTTTATCATTATTATCGCGGGAAGACTAATTCTTATGGGGAAAATTTTTACTGATATATTGCAAACAATAAGATACCGCCCATTCCTATACCTGTGTCATTCCAAACCTGCAAGACTTTCCAGGGCTCCAGACTGCAACCAAACAGTCGCATTTTGTGATAATTTTTATTTGCCGGTGCAACTAAATTTTGTGACTGGTCGCACTGGCGACCACATTGTTTAACTCATAAGCGCTGCCATCAAACAGCAAACAAACAACAGCGTAACAAAACCGTCCCAGATAGCACACGTACGTCTGCAAGATGTCTTTTAAAGATCTCTTGATCTGGAAAGCATCTGCTGTGTACAAATGTCTGGCAGACATCAGTTTACATATATTCTAAATCATAAACATCTTAAAGACATCTAATAGATGTCTATTTGACATCTGATAGGAAACGTCCAACAGACGTATTGCAGATGAGCAAACTACATCTTGCAGATGTCTTGTAGATGTAAATGCAGACGTCAAATAAACGTCTCCGAGATGTATATGTGCTATTAGGGGTATCAGTTCGGACCGCAACACAAACAAATTGATTTTGTGACACTGCTGAGAGATCCAGTGAGAAGCGTTTGAATTCATCACAGAATGAATAAGGTTGCTGCAAGATCTAATGAGAATTATTCAAATTCTGCCCAGAATTGTCTGTTACTATACTAAGGCTATCTGTAACCATAGTCTTGTGGCAGAAATAGTCATTATTCATTTCAGGGTTTTGAGAGAGAAATTAAATCACTTTTCAATGATTTTCAAGCATTTCACACAACCATTTCCAACACTTTAAAGCTCTAAAATGATCCAATTTGAATGTTATTATTAGTGAGATGACCAATATATATTTTGTGGTAAACAGACACTTATTTAAAATAAAAAAAGATCAAATCACCATTAGATGACAGCGGAGGAGCACTTATTGGCTTATTAGTCACTCATTCTACTTTTTGCTTAATATTTTAAAATGATAAAATCCTTATCATAAAATATCAAATAATCAAAAATCTGATTTTTGATTTACACTTTTTTTGTTTATGAAGTAAGAAAAGTCCCTGAAAAAGTGCCTTGAAAAACAATCTTTTTTTTAATTTGCAACTAAATCAAACATAATCATTGAAGTTGTTGGTCAGTTTCATATAATACTATAGGAGAATAATGGAGAATATTTTTTTTCTTTTTTGTATATGTTACTGTTGCTAATAAAAGTACATTTTGTATGCTTTCCAACTCAAGCTTAGTGTTTTACTGTCAAATCTGTATAAACATGAAATAAACAAGAAATGAACATTTAGTATTATTAGTAACTACACTTATTAATGCAAACCAATAGTAATTTATGATTAAATATCTATAATTTTAATACTCCCACACATCACCCCCCAGCGCTAACAAATCTGCTCCTGGCGCCACCATCTGTAGAACTTAGTGGCGGTGGTGCCACTGCTCTCAAATGTTAGTCTGTAGCCCTGCTTTCTTTTTTCTGCTTTACATAAGAGAAGACATTCTGAAGAAGGTTTCTGAAGAACAGTTTTTATCCATCCAGTGTTGATTTGAACCTAAGTCAAAAATCTAGGTACCATCCATATTCATTTAATGGAAAAGAGCAGCGTGAACATTCGATGAAACCTCTTCTTTTGTGTTCCACAGAAGAAAGTCAGCTGTACAAGCATATGTACACAAAGATTTGTCGATTTTATTGCTGTTTACCTACATTCCTCAAGAAAAGTTGCTCGAGTTGAGTTCTTTTACACATCAGATGGACACGCTACAAATTTCACAGTCTTTTTCTCAAAGGAAAATGGCTTGTGTGATTGGAAAGAAAACTCATCTCGGCTCGCCAGCAGCCCTATGGTGGAAGGTCAGGTCTCAGCCAAAGCAATCCCAAAGACTGCGTTTGGCTCATCATCTCGAAACACAATCCTCAAATAAGCAAGGTTCCACCGCTATTGCGGTTTATCTCCGCAATGACCAAAGCCATCATGATGAGGGGCGAGGGGGGAAAAAAACGTATTTACGAATCCAATTACTCCAAGAATACTTTCTTTCAAGAAGTGAGGGGTTGCAAAAGTGGCCTCGGAATCAAAGTGGACGATATTCATTCCAAGAGCCAATTGCATTTTCAAGTCAATAGATCTGTGCCAAAGACCAGGGTGAACAATCACTTGGCATGCTTGTCTTGAGACTGATAGCTATGAATCATTGTCTCCAGCCTTTGGATAGTCAGTGCATTTGTCACACATAATGTCCACACCTAATTGGCTTGGGCTGCTATGCAACAAAATGAGTCAGAGTAAATATCCACAACCGTTGTGAATGTACAGTTAGGTTTAAGAACACTGGCAAGACATTACAGCCTAGTACACCTTGCCATGTATGCACACTTTCTAGAAGAACATGTCTCGGTTTTATAGCACAAAAAAGTACATCATTCAAAAGGTTCACGTGGTACTTTCTTTGTGCCTTGAATGACTGATATGTGCTCACAAAAGAGCTCTCTGACAGGAATAACACCAAGCAGAGCTTGCTTTCTTTCTTTTATTCTATACTTTGACTCGCCTCTGCTGTCGGAGTGTATCGATGTACTATGAAGCATGATCAGGTGCTGCCTGATTGCCTGGCTACAGCCGTGATTGGCATGTTAAGGACAACATGCCTCCTGCTGTTAGCCACATAGATCAGGTCTGGTTAACTTTGACAGGTTGCCAATTTTCAATACAAGTCGCAGGACTTTTTTAAATTAGCTGACAGACAAACCAATTTCAGACTGAGCTGTAATCCTTCTTTTCTTGATTGGTAAAGTCTAAGCGGTTTTGTTGTTGCTGTTGTACATATTATGTGTGCACGTTTAAAAACAACTAAGCTCATAATGGAAATAAAGGCATTTATGAACGGCACCCAAAGTCCCTTTAAGATGCTTTTTAGGTTGATGTCACTCTAAATGTGTCATAAAACTAAATGTGCTAGGTTTGCCAACAGGGGACAACTGTGCTTCCGACACAAAATCTGTCCCAAAAAGTAGGCATCTTGAGTAATGCTGAATTTTAAAGCAGTATCGCTCATGTATGGCTTAGTGAATAAATACATCCAGGATAGCAGATAGTTACACTGCTGGGTTCAAAACAACCCAGCTTGGGTTATTTGGCAACCCAGTGCTGGGTAAATATTAGACAGAACACATGCTGTGTTATTTTGACCCAACCCAATAGTTGACCCAGCTTTATATAAGTCAACCATTTTTTAAAAAGTATTATATTGCTGGTTTAAAACAGACTGGAACTTATAAAAACACACAGAATTACTAGAGGCAACAGCAATAATCAAAGATTAACATTTATTATTAGGCAGAAACACATGGACAAAATACAAAACAAATTGAATTTATTTAGGTGAATACAGCATATGTTACAATATTACATACATTTAAACTCATTTAACAAGCATTTTAGACATAAAAATGTAACATTTAAAAGTAGAATTTTTTAGTGTATTCAACCGTTCTCTCCAATCGCTTTTTACCGAAATCGCGTTACATGCGTTTCACTCGTAGCTGAAAGATGCCATGACTGACTCCAAAAACTGCCCATAAACAAAGAGTACTAACATTAGAGAACATATTTTAAGATTAAATTCAGTACAATAACAAATAAAATCCATTTATTTTATGCAAGGCAAAAGGCGTTTCCATCCTGTGAAACAACCGCTGCTGACGCAGCTCACTGACATCTCGTACTTATGTTGTGTTGCACAATAAAGTCTTCATAAATGAAATAAAATGTATACAAACCTTTATTTCGCTGAAGAAGTGCAAATGGGTGGCGCTGAGAACCGCTCTCTCCCGTAGAGGACTCAAAAAGCTTGTGCTCTGACTGACTGTAACTCAGCAGCTGGGTTGTTTCATCAGAGACAGGTTTAAGAGTGCAGCAAATAATTATCAAATATCTTTTTTTCTTATGTTATTTGAGGACTAAACATGCATATAGTTCATTCAATACTGAAAAAATATTTCTAAACATAATGTTTTAAATAATAATTAAAACTGGGTATTTTACCCAACATATTTGTGTGCTGTGTATATTTATGCTAATAAAAGTATCATATTGCGTCACACTCCGAAGCTCTTGGCAACATGCGACGGGGAATAATATTTACTTCATGAGCAGTTGTCACTGATATATTTCTTTATTTACTAGCAAACCATTTTCTTTGGAAAACATACAGGTCCTCTGGCATGCTCCCTGTTTTGGTTTTCTGCAAGAGCCCCTTGTGAAGCTCCTTTAGGAGACTCTTAATGGAGCAACAGCTGTGCTGTAGCAGTTCCTCATTTAGATCACTTAGGGCCTGTTTCCTCTTACGGCCCTTGAGTACAGCACAGTGTAGCTGTTCTCTCACTGTCTCCTGCCCCCTGACCTGATTGCCAAACTTTTGTAAATAGTAGGAACTAGATGATATTCTTCTTCATTTGCCGCATTCCTGCAGTAATGAGGACACCATCTAATACACTCCCAGATAAAGGGCTGGTCAAGCCTGTCCTGTGTGAGTAATTTAGTTCTACTGCAGCTACTCAGATGGTTCATAACTTTTGTTTAGTGTTGTAGTTCACATCCACAGGGTGGATCTCAGAGCCTATTCGGAGGTCTGAAAAAACATACAAGGGGTTTATAAATAAGTAACTTAATTAAAATATCTATGATATTATTTTTCACTCTGGTGAAAATACAGCTTTGTCTCTATCACAGCAGCAGAAAGGTTTGTGCAAAAGGTCTGTGTGTTTTTTTTTTGGACTACGAATCTCATTCCACACCTGCCCACTCCCACAGAGTGGTACACAAGGTCCTGCTCACAGTGATTCTGTTCCTGACTGAACCTGCTTATTTTAGATCCTATTATTGCAGTCCTGCATTTTCTTTCTTTCGTTCATTCGTTTGTTCGTTTTTTTACATTTGGACAAACCAAATAAATTGTCATGGGTACACAAAAGGTACAAAAGCTGTCCTTGGGGCGGTACCTTTGTACCATATTGACAGTATTGGGAAGGTTACTTTGGAAATGTAATAGGTTATAGATTACAAGTTACCCTATTTAAAATGTAATAAGTAGTGGAACTATTTAAATTACTTTATTAATGTAACTGATTACATTTGATTGACCTTTTGATGTTTTCAACTGTTAATCATTCTGAAACTGTGTTAACCTTACAGTAGTACTCAACACTGTTAGACTTTCAAAATCCTTCATCACTTGAATTAAGAATTAAAATGCCATTTCAAAGCACAACCACCACAAAATCAGACTTTAGTACCTCTTTTTGCTTTGAGATTGTTCTGAGATTGAATACTGATTTAAAATCATAACAATATGTAGTTTAATAGCTATTATTTGCATAGCTATGACATGAAACACTGGCATCTAACAATGCCTTGGGGGTAAAAAACTGTTAATCTTTATAAAATAAAGCATATACATAAATCCAAATAGAAAATAAAACAGTTATCAAATAAGCGTGTGTCCTAAACTCCTGAAACATTGGTGACTCATATTACTTTTACTTGTTGGGTTTTATACATTAACCCATTTGCTGGGTTGTTGGGTCAGTCAACCTACTGAAAGGTTTTTCATTTTAAATAATTCAAATGCACTCTAAAATCTGTAGGGAAAAAAAAATTCAGAAAGCTGGGTTACACTGACCCAGCACTGGGTAGGTATGTGAGGTAGCCATCATTTGTATTGACAGTAAATATGACCCAGCAGCTGAGTTACAGAAAAACCTACCTAGCACCTGGGTAAAATATATATATATATATATATATATATATATATATATATTAAAAATAACCCAATAGAAAGACCCAACAAACTGAACCCAGCATTTGGGTTGAAAAAAACAACC
>JAHKKF010515256.1:2601-15962 GCA_019740295.1 Labeo calbasu
ATATTCAGTAAAATTATAAAACTATAAAAAAAATGATGGTAAATGGCATAGCACAGATTAATTGGTCTGAATTGAATGAGTAATGTCTGAGTTAATACTGAAATTACTTCTGATTGTACGCTCTTCTTTTATCAGATATGACCACAGTTTAAGATCTTTTTTGAAACTCTACACAGAAGCCGTAGAAGAACCATTTTTGTCTAAATGGTTCCATAAAGAACCTTTAACATCTAAAGAACCTTTCTGTTTCACAAAAGGTTCTTTGTGGTGAAAGAAGGTTCTTCAGATTATAAAAAGGTCAGAAAGAGACGGTTCATTAAAGAACCTTTGACTGAATGGTTCTTTGTGGAACCAAAAATGGTTCTTCTATGGAATCGCTGTGAAGAACCTTTTAAAGCACCTTTATTTTTAGTGTAGAGTGTAGGAGAAATCTGTAAAACCTGAGAAGCAGAAAGGCTCAATTTTATCTCTCATTTAATCTCATTTTTGTCTAAGAGTAATAAAGTTTAGTATAATAGTATAAAGTTTCTATAGGTGAAAAACAAATGCACAAAAAAACTACTGTATACTAACCATGTCTTCCTCTTTCAGTTACAACATTGCTGAGATCACTTCTGAAACTAGGAGACACTGGTGTGAAATCTGTCAAATCTGAAAAGCAAAAAGCCTTGATTAACTCTCCATCTGATCTACACACAAGAAACAAACATGAAATGAAAGAATATATTTGTGATCTGTTCATACTGCATATGTAAAATTCACACTGGGTCAAAGCTTAAGCTGTAAATTACACCAACCATGGCACATTCCTTCAATTCCGGCATTAACTGTCCTTTTGTATTAAACTTGATTAACAACATCTTTTCACGACTGTACGAAATACAGTACATTTTTAGGGAGGAGGATTTGGGCTGGAGCTGAATGAACGGACTATTCCACAGAGACAGGAAATCTTCAGCGGCTCTATCTCTGATGAGTATCAGCTATTAGCTGCTTTTGGCTGGATATTCTCCTGGGCTCTGCTTCTGCTGAGCGCTGGGCTGCACCGCTCTCTCCTTATCATGCCTGTCCACCTGTCACACTTGGCCCTTCTGTCCACTCCCTGCTGCGTTAACTGTTAAACACACACTCACACACACACATTACTCACTCATCTAATCAATCACTCGAAGACTTTTACATGTATGAAAAAACGCACACATGAGGGCACACACACACACACAGTCTACCCACCAAGCTGTCCCATGTGCCCCCTTGAATTAGTAAGCCAAGTGGATCTTGAATGTAATTTATAAATAAAAAAATATTTTTTATTCTATCCATCTATCTATCTATATAAATAAATATACATATAACTGTGCTGTCAAACGATTAATCAAGATTAATCGCATCCAAATTAAAAGTTTTTGTTTACATAAAATATATATGTGTGTGTACTGTGTATATTTATTATGTATATATAAATACACACATGCATGTATATATTTAAGAAAAATGTTACATTTCTATATTAAATGTATATATAATATCAATTATATCAACATGTAAATATTTTTAAAATATATACTCTATGTGTGAAGATTATATATACATAATAAATATACATAGTATACACACACATATGTAAACAAAAACTTTGAATATATGTATAAATTATATGTGCATATGTGACCCTGGACCACAAAACCAGTCTTAAGTAGCACAGGTATATTTGTAGCAATAGCCAACAATACATTGTCTATATTTCTTTCTTTTATGCCAAAAATCATTAGGATATTAAGAAAAGATCATGTTCCATGAAGATATTTTGTAAATTTCCTACCGTAAATATATCAGAACTTAATTTTTGATTAATAATATGCATTGCTAAGATCTTCGCTGGACAGCTTTAAAGATGATTTTCTCAATTTTTCTCAATATTTAGATTTTTTTGCACCCTCAGATATTTAAATAGTTGTGTCTCGGCCAAAATACTGCCCTATCCTAACAAATCATACATCAATAGAAAGATTATTTATTTTTTGATCCTATGACTGGTTTTGTGGTCCTGGGTCACATATGTGTATGCGTTTGTAATGTTATTGTATTATTGCCATATAATATATTAAATGTGTATAAAAACAATAGTATGTTTTGTAAATCTAAATACTACAAGATCTTAATACATCTTAATTCATATTTAATTTATATATATAATAACAATAATAAAATAATAACAATAATAAATGTAAAAATAGGACACCAAAAGAATTTTTATATATTTCACTGAACCAAAACTGTCACAGAGGCCTCCTCAAAAAAAGGTACATGCCCGGCAAAAAGGTCTTTGACATCCTCAAGGAAACCAAAAATACCAGTCAAAACCTTGTGCACATGCACTAATATGAATAATCACTCAAATTAATGCGTATAATGCTTAAAAACTCAGTCCGACATTCACCAGCCAAAGGTCAATCCTGCAAAGGCCCAGTGGACACGGATTGTGTGCCAAGCCGACACGTTTATTCTCGCGTTTCGCAAGCGCTATCAAAAGGCAGAAGGATGCAGGAAACCTCCAGACTCTTGCCTTGACAGAGTTAAAACCGCAGGTCGCCCTCACGCGATCGCAGAGACTAGAACTGCTGTGACAGGTTTTCTCCTCGCGCTCTTCCTCGGTGCCGTTCCATAAAAGCTCACGCGCTTTGACGCTAATGTTTTTCCGAAGCCCTCCCTTAACGACGCTGAAATAAAGTCCTTCCCCTGAGGAGACACTGGCATTAGAGTCAAGCCAAGTCGCGATAGTGCCACCACCGCGCCACCGGTTTATTCGCGAGCGCTCGCTGCCGCTATTGACTCGGCGGATTAGCGTGCCGCGCATGAGCCCCCCTCGGCCCCCACCGCCAGGATCCATGAGAACAGAATGGGGTCAGAGGCGCGTTAGGACAGAACACACTTAGATGCACCAGATTAGATTATTTGAAGCCCTTTGCCGAGCTCTCGTCTTGACAACAAATATCCCCGGGCCGCCCGGAGATGGTCACTGGGCGACTGCTCGCGACGTGGCAAAAACAATGTGTTGATTTTGATCTAGCGTGGAGCCGCTCCCTCTGTCCATAGCGGTTATGTAAATAAACGTGTCATTCGGGAGGTTAAAGCTAATTTCAGACCCTCCGTTTTAGATTATGTCAAAGAAAGAAGAGCAGAAAAACACGCGCGTGACCTTTCGGCTAAGGCTGTCTGTGTGGCTAATTTACAAGTGCTGTGTTAAAGTCCAGGGTCAGACGTTTTAAATGGCCGGGCATTCTTTCCGTTGCCCGTTTCATTAAAAAAAAAAAAAAAAAAAGCATTGTGGGCTTCGGGACGCGCAACTCCCCGGATCTGACCTCTACATCACGGAGGCATGCTCTGTTAAATTAGTCTGATGTGTTGCCCTGAGCGCATGTAGCATTTAGTCTATTGTCCACTTTCACCTCACAGCTCTCGCTTTTAACCCTTTGCATTTAATAACGCGCTCCTAATGGAAATCTACATCTCGGAACGGCGTACCGGGTTGGAGCGTGGCGCTTCCAATCCAACGCCGGCCAAATGTGGGTTTTGTCTTCCCTTTAATCTCCTCATCCATCCTTTCACTCCTTTTTTCCCCCTTCTTTGTTGTTCTCATCAGAAAGCGAGATTTGCATTGCTCTTCGGTGTCCTATCCTATCTCTTTTGTTCTCGCTCTCTCTCCTGATTTGACTGGATTGTGGAAGAGAGATGATTGTGTAGCCTCAGGTAAGATTTTGTAGCTTTACATATCAAAGTCACTAAATATCTTTTTCTCTCACACACGGGCGTAAAGGGAGGGGGCTTGTCGAGGGGGGAAAGTTCCAAGCCAAGTTTTTTACGGGGGATTGTTTGCTTTAGCGTATGAGAAGAACAAATCCAGCGAAACAAAAGGGATTACGGAGCAGTGTCGCTGTTGTGTTATTTATCTATTCCGCTTCTTTTTCTTTTTTTTCTTTTTCCAGGGCGATGCGTCAATGTCAGGAGAATCAACGTGCAGGCGCTCGGTAAACACGGGAAACTAAACAAGGTGTTTGTAAATGGCAGAAAATGGGGCTGATCTCTCAACTCTTTCTCTTTTGTGCGCTAACATCGCCGTCTTTCCCTCTAACTGCGGAGCCGGCGCGATTTATCATCTATACATAATGTAATACTGCATGAGCTTCGACGGCTCAATCAGTTATGTTATTTCAAGATTAAACTATTAAATACTCCCATCTAATAAAATATCTATACGATTTCAGATTCATTTTCCATATTGAGAATCAATCAACAAACAATGTCCTTTGAATGAATTTTACAAGAGCCTTAGAGCTCAAAAAGCGAGATGGATGTACAAATTCAAGCGATCGCATAGAAGAGTTACATTTTAGATTTTAGTAGAGAAAACAAATGGTCTTTGAATCTAACTTTGACAAATAATTACATGCAACGTTTCTTATTCTACAAGCATTTCCCTTTGAACAATAGTTGTTTATTTCCAGGCCCCGGGGTCTTGTCTGTGATGTAAAGATTGTGAGGGCTACGAGACGTAATGCTATTGATTTGCCTGTGAATCGGGTGGACAGCGACCATGCCGCAATCTGGGGCAATGTCGGAGCATGTGTGCGTACCACATCAGAGCTCTGCGGAGAGGACATGACAACGTTTTGATACGGTCATCATGTTCTCATGCCTGATGCCCTGTAATTCCTTTCTGACAGAGCAGAGACATAATGGGATCCATATGGGGCTGCTAGAGACCGCCAGATCGGCACTGCAGATAGACAGGACCAGGAAAGTTCCATCAGCACGGCTCAATCAAACTAGCGTCAGCGTCATGTCCGATGGCCGTCCCCATCCTGTTCACTGACCGTCTGATGCATATGTCAGTAGAAAAGCATTTTTTTAATATTTATATAGGCATTTAATGGCAGGAAAACTATAAATCTACAATACTCATATTATTAAAGAAATAAGCCAGGTAAAGCCATGGTTCACAGTGAATTTATTACTGCTAAGGGGCGTTGTTTGTCCCCTTAGCTGTTATAAATTCACTGTAAACCACAGATTCACGGGGCTTATTGCTTTTATAAAACGGTTATTCCATATACGTAGTATGTTTCACAAAATAAAACAGAGCAAATAAAGTGTAATGATATTAATAAAAACATTTTATATTATATCATATTATATTATACTATATATATATATATATATATATATATATATTGTAAAATAATAATAATAATAATATGGAAACACTTGACAGAAAATGAAATTACACAATGATGGTTTTATATCTGTCTCAATTCTGATTATGAAAACAAAAAGTTTAAAAGTAAAATAGTAATATTTTAGTGTAAATAAAGTTATAAAAATAAAGTTAGTGATAAAAGTTTTGGAATATAAAATTTGTTGTTGCACCCTTCATGATAACATAACGTAACGTAACATACTTTTAACACTGAATGCCAAAATATAACGTAATATATTCATAATATATTAACAACGTTAATTCTTTTTCCTGCTATATAACAGTTTATTTCAAGTAAACAAAAATGTATCCTAAGTGAACTAGAAAGTATATTTTAATAATATAATATAATATAATATAATAAAATAATACATTTACTTTTAACATTAAATGCCAAAATTTAATGCAATATATTCATAATATATTAACAACACTGATTATTTCTTCCTACATATAACAGTTTATGCCAAGTAAACAAATATTTATCCGAAGTGAACTAGAAATTATATTTTAATATAATATAATTATAATATAATAACATTGAATGCCAATATATAATGTAATATTCATAATATATTAACAACATTATTGATTATTTCTACTATATAACAATTTATTCCAAGTAAACTAGAAAGTTATGCAAAATGAACTAGATATTATTATATTATTATTATTAAAATTATAATAATTATTAATAATAATTATTAAAAGTGCAACAACAAATTTGTATAGTTCCAGAACTTCTGCTTTGAATTCATAATCAGAAGCTAAAAAACTGACTGGCGGTTCATGTACTTTTGAAAACTATTGACACTCTGTAATTTCATCATCTCTGTTTATAGCAAAGTACCAAAGACTCCAAGTGCAGCTGCATCTGCAGCCCATAAAAAGTCACTTGGATGTGCCTCTCAACCCTCACAAACTAGCCTGTGACTTACGATGGAGAAAAGCATGGTGGGAAAAAAGAAGAAAGACCGCACGTCTGGTTGCTGTCTTGTTCATGTCACTCTGAAAGTGTCAGTGCTCGGCATGCTGGGATGTGTAGTCCCCTGGGCCCGCGCGGGGCGCGTGTAGCTTCTAATTGGACCTGTTAGGGTCAGCAATTAGTGTACAGCCATCAAGAACGGCATGACAGCTTCTCCTTTCATGCTACTGCCAGTCCCTCAGTGAAGACAGAGACATGTCCAGAAGGCCTAAAGAGAGAAAGACAGAAAGAGTTTATGAATCCAGAGCAACACATGGAGTTTGGGAGACTAGGACAGCTGCAGGCTTTTTTTATGTGTTTGTGATAGAGGGACAGAACTTAATGGGACGTGTTCGTTGCCCAAGGCTCAAAGAGTTGAATCCATCTGTTATTTTTTTGGATGCTTGAACCAACTGCGGCTTCTCTAACAAAGGCCACTTTGTAGAACTGTCTTGTTCTTGAACTGCAGCCGCTGCTGTAACACTGTGCTCCCTTTGTTAAACGCACAGTGATTAATCTAGTAAACTAAGGTGTTTGGCCCAGCCATCAGGTGGCAGTCAGGAGCAGTTAGAGGTATTCTCGGGCCCCAGTTGCCACGGCGACCCTCAGACAGACGCTGGCAGTGCTGAGGTAGCAATGGCCTTGAGTCACCATATTATGGACCTAATAAAATCAGCTGTACTGAGCTGTGCTACTGTTGCCATTACTGTGAGCTAAAGTGTTCTTTAAGCATCTAGATGCTATTTCAGTCAGGAAAAACTCTGACAACATTTGATTTTAAAATAAAAGTTATATATTAGTGAAGAGGAACATTTTTAGATCAGGCATTCTCAATCTTTTCAACTTTGGCTCTGTACAATATTCAAAGACCCTCTTATAGCACAGATAACTCTAGTATTTCTGCTGTAGTATTTAAAATGCTGCTTGTTTTCAAAAGTAATTATTTTACCAAAATAAGAGGGATCATACAAAATGTATTTTATTTTTTTTTATTTAGTACTGACCTGAATAGGATATTTCACATAAAGACATACATTCCACAAGAGAAAATAATAGTTGAATTTATAAAAATGACCCCATTCAAAAGTTTACATGCATACATGCTTGATTCCTAATACTGTGTTGTTACCTGAATGATCCACAGCTGTGTTTTTTGTGTGCATGTGTTTAGTGATAGATTTCCTTGTTTGACCTGAACAGTTAAACTGCCTGCTGTTCTTCATAAAAATCTTTCAGGTGCCACAAATTCTTTAGTTTTTTTTTTTAACATTTTTGTGTATTTGAACCCTTTCCAACAATGACTGTATGATTTTGAGATCCATCATTCCACACTGAGGACAACTGAGGGACTCATATGCAACTATTAGAGAAGGTTCAAATGGTCACTGATGCTTTAGAAGGAAACACAATGCATTAAGAGCCGAGGGTGAAAACTTTTGAACAGAATGAAGATTTAAAGATTTTTCTTATTTTGCCTAAATGTCATATATTTTTTTATTTAGTACTGCCCTTCAGAAGCTACAGAAGATTTTCTGTTTTCCAGAAGTCAAAATAAGGTAAATTTACCCTAATCTTCAAATTCAAAAAGTTTTCACCCCCCAGCTCATAATCCTTTGCGTGTTACACGTTACGGCTCTGACGCGGCCACTTTTGTCAATGTTTGTGTTTATACCAGCTGCGCTGCGGCACGTTTCTGAAGCGTCCCAGAAGCAGTTCTCTGCGTTGCTAGCACCTAGTCTATTTTTGATGGATAATAATCGTCTTGCTATCATCAAAAGCATCAGGAACAGGCGATATCTCTGACTATCATCAATACACGATACCATCTGCTATCGGCACAACCCAAACTTTTTGACCGTGACATGAAAGTTTCAGGTCAAGTTCACTACTGAGAGTATCTTATGGCATCTGAATGGCTAAGCGTTTTTAAATTCAGGTGCATAACCTCCAAAAGTAGTCTAAAACAATCCCCAAATAGATATTTTCTGAAAACTCATAGCCTGCGAGGCCTAGATGAAATCATTGGAAAAGGAAGACAAGTATGTTTTTTGTTTAAAATATAAACTAATGCACTGATGAATTTCAATTCCACGTTGACTGCTAGCTTTTCATTCCACTTTTTATTCAATTGTGCACGATGAACGTCCACTTTAATAGTCTGGTGGTGTGACCAATTCATTTTGAAAAGTACAAATATTCCACGTAGTGTCACAGTTTATATAAGGTCATCAAAACTGAAAGCATAATTAAATATAATCACACATATGTTTTATGTATATAAAATGCAAATTGAAATGCACTTTATAAATATAATTACATTAAAATAAACACAGTTAAAAAATTCAAACTAACATCCTTGCACTCAAAGATGTGACATCGCTTTGGGCAAGGCTGAGCGAAATCAACCTGCTCTCTACGAGCTGTCCGAACCCCCATCCAAACCTGACCTGAGGGCCAAAGACATTTTTGTAGAGAATGGTTGTCATGGTAACGGAAACAATTCGTACAATTTTTTTTTTCTCTTTTTTTGGTCCCATTTTTTACCACCCACAATCAATGCTTTGAATGCGCTGACTGATTTAGCTGTGCTCCACAGACAAATCAATATTTAGGGAGATGTGAACAGCGGGATCAGGCGAGGTTTCGATAATTAAAAGCAAAGCTGACGACGCCATATGAACCTCGAGTGACCAACGGGGCTTCTGTTGTGAACGAAATGGAAGTCATATATCAGTGTGATAGTCCTGCGTGATGGATTATTACAAAGACTTCATGAACAACTCAAGCCACCTGACAGAGCAGCCTGAATGCACTTAGTCTTTTCTTCATCCTGACATAAAAAGAAGCGTCCTAACTTTCAATCAGGAGCTGCAACACAAGATGAGTCGCTCAACTTGACGACAGTCCACAGCTACTCCTGCGCGACTCGTTTTGGACATTTAGCAAAACTGTTGCACATGTTTTTAAACAAAAGCTGAAATAACTTGTCACACACCCCCACACTCCTACACTCCCAGCATGCAATGCAAAGGACTACCTGACCTCCTGCCGTTGCCTGGGAGCCGAGTCACCCACACAGCTGGTGTGTGTGTATGTGCGCGCATTTGCGTGCGCAAAATACTGGCACTGGCCCAGGATAAAGTTATCTGATACTGTACTGCCCCCACATCCATGAACAACAGTGAAGAACAAGAGAGAGGAGAGATGTGGCAGGCCTCCTCCGCAGGGAAAGAGAGAAAAAGAGACCGCGAGAGACACAGATGGAGACAGAGTGAGATCTGTCAAGAGTTTGAGTGTTGAGACTGTGGAAATGCTATAAATGTGTGAAGAGGATTCAAAAGTTTTCGATTCGAAACTTGTACGCATTGTTATGCTTGACTCCTGATGTACTGGCTCTCAAATAGTAATGGCAAACAAGTGCTGCACACATTTAGACCACCCACACATACTTCAGGGGGAAAAAAAGTAATCAAAATAGTTTCACTTTTTAAGTTTTACTGCTTGCGTAAACTGTTTTAAAGGGATATTTTACATAGAAATAAAAATGTAAAAACAGAATTATTTACCAACCATCTTGTCATTCCAAACCTGTATGAACAGCAGGGCTGTGTTTTGACACAAATTTCAGGATTTGATTCTGATTCCAATTCACAATCTTGTGATTCGATTCAATATCGATTTTTTTTGGATATATATCGGGTAGGGTACAGCAGGGCTAAAGGCACACCTTAAGAAAAAAATGTGTCGTTCATTGAGCCTAAAATGTATAATTGCAGAAAAAAAAAAAAAAATGTTAGTACTGAACATTTGTGGAGCAACAGATATCGTGTGACAATAAATCATACAAGTAGTTTATTTTGATTTAAAATCTTATAAATGGCCTTATAAATGGTCTGTGTGGCGCCGGCGCGGTTCATAAGTTGCGCTCTCCCACTTTTGGTGTTTAGGAATTTGTGTACGGTAAAGAAATGGCAGCGCATATCTTATCAAATTGCTATTGCTGTGTTTTACTGCTACATCTGGTCAACAATCAAGTGCTGTCACCTTGTGTTGACATTGTGAAACTGCAAATTTTGAATCTGAATTATGTTTGGCGGGCCACATATAATATATTTCAATAGATAAGCCACGGGCCACATTTAGCCCGCGGGTCGGACTTTGGACACCCCTGCCTTAGGGTAATAATATGTACCCTTATTATCAGATTTCAAATTCTGTCCATTTCATGAGGAAATTCAAGCAATAAATACAGCTTTGGTGCTCTTTAATGTGGCGTGATAGATCGTTGTAGCTTCTGGGTACTCGCCCATGCGTAATCAAACATATAGCAACATTCTTGACAGTTTCATTTTTGTTCTGGATCCTGTGTTCTGCTGCTACACTGGAGTGCACTTGCCACCAATTGGACAGGGTTGGGAATTACAGTTAGAAGTTATAATAGATCACTCTCAGTGTAATTTGTCAAAGTGACAGACGGCCTTCTGATTTTTTTTTTTTTCCCCCTCACTGATAAAAAAAAATCAGTGGTTAGCACGACCTCTGATTGTGACATATTATTGCAATTTAAAAAAATCTTTTTTCTATTTACAATACACAAAATGTTAAACTTTTGTTATAATTATAACATATGTTATAATTTTCACACAAAGCTACAACTATTTTTACCTTTTTAGAGCTTGTAGGTCTTTGGTCATCATTCACGGTCACTGTCACAAAAGAGCAGCATGAACATTCCACTAAACATCTCTTGTCTTCTATGAAAAACAAAGTCATACAGGTTTGGAAAGACATGAGAATTTACACTGAACCTGCCCTTCGCATAAAAATTAGTCTAGGCCTGGTACAATGCAAAGACCTTCAACAAACTAGTGCATGTTTTCTTCAAGCTAATATGATCAGCTGAACTGCACATATCCTGCTGAGAGATGACATAGAGATTTTTCTTTTCAGCAAACTCACAGGTGTAAGCCACTTTTCAGAAGCAGCGCACTGTCTCTTTTTCCCTGTCTGTAAGGCAGCAAGTGTTTTTAAGTAGAGTAAGCAGACTTTGGCAGAATTTGGCTGAATAATGTTATTGTTCTCAAACTCAGGTGAAGTTGTGCAGTTCACTTCAGATGCTGGCTCTATAATTGCTGAGTTTATTACACTTATTATCACTGTAGTTCAAACACCAAAGTCATGGATCTGATTTCTAGACAGTGTTATTATTGTTAATTAACAATAAAGCTTTTAAAAATGAAATAAAAACAAGCTTAAGCTGAAGTACCGATACTAATTTTACTGAAACTAAAATGGAAAAAAATAAAGTTAAATAGGAATATTTTCAAAAAACGACCAAATCATGTATCAAAATTGTAAAAACTTAAAAAAAAGAAAAATACTATAATAGTAAATAAATACTATTAAAATAACACTGCTAAAATGTATGCCTCGAATACACAAGTCGCTTTTTATTTAGAAAAAAATCTGCAAAATGCATATTTTACGCATATAAGCATCTATACTGCACCCTTATTGCTGTCATATGCTTTCAGTGAAATATTTTATAGACCTACTTTGACACATCACACACTCTTCACCGCGGCCGCCCACTGTAAACAGTCTAGAAGCACTGCTGATCGCGCCTGGTTAGGACAGTGTGTTACTGTAGAGTTGCAGTAGTCAGTACACATAATCACCTGGAGAAAGAGACGAGAAGACAAGAGGAAGAAGTCTGAGACAACTGCATCCGCAGCCAACTTTGTGTATATGTGTTTGTGTGAGGGAGTGTGTAAGAGACAGAGAGTTTAATTGTCCCCTGCTTGTCCTAATTTGACACACGCTGGCATGTGTGGGTGAGTCGTGTGTGTGCGCGCTACAAGTTACCGTTC
This sequence comes from Labeo calbasu, assembly GCA_019740295.1. Lineage (NCBI taxonomy): Eukaryota > Metazoa > Chordata > Actinopteri > Cypriniformes > Cyprinidae > Labeo > Labeo calbasu. Next base: position 14,693 of record JAHKKF010515256.1, read on the forward strand.
GCTTCTCACTTCCCCGCAGTCTTCCCATAAGCCCCTGTGTACGAGCGCTGACTGACACACCTTACAGGCCTAATGGAGGGCTGGCAGAAGAAGATGGCAGCTCTCAGAGACTGCCAGGGGGATCTGCCGCAGGCAAACACAGCTTCATACACCACCCTCTGAGGAAGCGAGAGAGATAGAAATAAATATATCAGCTCTACCGCTACACGTAAACAGTCAAACAGGCAGGCACACACTTTCCCGCTCTCTTTCGCACACACATAAACGCTCGCAGTACTGCTGGTGGAGTCTGTAGCATCTAAAAGCGCTACATAGAGAGTTTCGAACACTTCCACAGAAGAAAAGGCAGCTCTGGTCAGTAAAAAGTGGCTCTGCACTGGGACCCCATGAAGTTTTTATTCTAGATTTTTTAAATATTTTCCCTTTGGGGAAAATCAGATCAAAACATTTTACATGAGTTTATCAAAACTAGACCTTGTAATTCTTAATTAAGATGTCTTAACTTGATCTTTCGAGTTCTCACTGGTGATTTATGCCAGAGGAAACTATTCCAGGATTTTTCTCCATATAGTGGATTTCAATGAGCATCAATGAGCTGAAGGTCCAAACTGCAGTTTCAAAGCAGCTTCAAATGGCTTTACACGATCCCGACCAAGGAATAAGGGTCTTGTCTAGCAAAACAATCTGTCATTTTCTAAAAAAATGACAATTTATATGCTTTTAAATCACAAATGCTCATCTTGCTTTTTGTCTATTTTAGAAAATAACCATTTGTTTCACTAAATAAGAGCCTTATTCCTCAGCTGGGATTGTATAGAGCCCTTTGAAGCTGCACCGAAACTGCAATTTGGACCTAGAACCCAATGATCCCTGTTTAAGTCCACTATATGGAGAAAAATCCCGGAATGTTTTCCTCAAAAACCTTTATTTCATTTCGACTGAAGAAAGAAAGAAATTAACATCTTGGATAACATGGGGTGAGTAAATTATCAGGAAATTTTCATGAAATACGGGCATGAACTGATCTCTGTATTTTGCTCAAAGGCACAATGGTGGCCTCTCACAAATCATGGCCTCTGTGGTTTAAACCTACAATTGACCTTCAAAACTGAGGCCTTTAAGGCTCTTTCAACGAACAGTTCACCTAAAAAAGAAAATTCTGTAATCAGTTATATCATGTCAGTCCAAATAGGTATAATTTTCTTTCTTCTGCAGAACAGAATTTGAACAATGTATCATACAAAAGTCAATGGTGTTCAAAATCATGAAG
>JAHKKF010515257.1:0-43601 GCA_019740295.1 Labeo calbasu
CGTCCTGGTATACAGCTGCGTTGACCTTGGACCTCAGAAAACACAGTGGACCAACACCAGCAGATGACATGGCACCCCAAACCATCACTGACTGTGCATCACTGAAGCCTCAAAGGCATCAGGGCTAAAGTGGAGAGAACAAAGACGCAGGTTTTTAGGAAGTTTTATCGGTCCACAGGCATCTTCACATTCTTTTCTCCTCTTCTCATCGCTAAGAAACCAGTGAAGACTTACACTGCTTCTCTTGTTGCCCTTTGACTGAAAATTACAACCAAAAGCCGCAAAACGGGTTATCGTATCAGTATTTTATTTTCCGAGATGTGTTGTGGTTAAAATAGCAACAGGTAGCATCAGTAGCACAGCGAGTGCAACCGTTTGATGTCACTGAAATAATGGTACCCCCTTCCCATATCCAAAACATGTATAAAACAATGTGGACTTTTTAAATAACGTAGCTCTTTCATGGATTTTCTACTGGATATTTCAGTAAAAGACATCATATACATTGTATTAAGCCAAGTCTTAATTCCCGGGGTTCCCTTTAATAATTAAAAAAATAACAGGGTGCTGTTAATCCACTATATTTTAAAGAAAGTTATTGGTTGACAATTTAATGTATCCATGTCTGTGCACCACCAAAACACTGCAATGATAATATTACCCATTTTATAGTTTTTTCAGCCTCTAACCCATGCATAAAATACAAAAATATACAATTTTGATTAATGTACATTGTCATAATAAATAATCCAATAATGATTAAAAAAAATCTGAATAAAAGCAATCCATTCCACTCCTGCAAAATAAAAGTCATTAGAAGGTACACTTAAAGTAGGTTACATTCAAACATGTCAAAGTTTCACAACTGGAATTTGACATTATTAACATCAAGCCTTGTGGCAATGTGTGAATGAGATTTGAACATTATGTCAGAAAGAAACCATTTTCGAAGAATAGTGACTTATACAAAGCTTTTATATGGATTTGTAATTATTGGAATGCAGTACGAACACATTAGTATGGACTTATTTTTAGGGCTTTTCATTTCATGAATGACATAACACAGGGTTTCAACCAACATGAGGGTGAGTAAATGATAAACCCCAAAAGTTTATTCTTGGCTAATGATAAACCCCAAAAAAAGTTTGTCCATGGGTAAATAAATCGATTACTCCGAAATGAGCTGAATAAGGCACATATTTGGTGGTAGATGATAAAAATAGCTAGGTTGAAACGTACTAGGGTGCATTTCTAAAAGCATTGTTAGCTAACTGTAGTTGCAATTTCCAATGAACTCCAATGAACTGTTGGTAATGACGGAACTTGCAACCATACTTTATTTTGAGAACCACACCCCTGGTGTGATATAAACCAGAAAATGATTATGACTGTATACAATTTTTATTTTTATTTTCTTATATTTTCATTCTATAAAAATATAATTTTCATTAAAAAAAAAGAGTACTTGGAGAAGCTTTGAAAATGTGAATAATTTTAACAAAATAAGAGAGATCATGCAAAATGCATTTTATTTTCTATTTTGTACTGTCCTGAGTAAGATATTTTACATAAAAGATGTTTACATATAGTCCACAAGAGATCATTTATTAAAATAACCCCCTTCAAAAGTTTGGGAACTCTTGGTTCTTAATACTGTTTGTGGTTACCTCGATGATCTACGATTGTTTTGTTTTTTTTTGTTTTGTTTTGTGATAGTTGTTCATGAGTCCCTTGTTTGTTCTGAACAGTTAAACTGAGCACTGTTCTTCAGAAAACTCCTCCAGGTCTTGCAGATTCTTTAGTTTTCCAGCAATCTTTTGCATATTTGAACCCTTTCCAGCAGTAACTGTATGATTTTGAGATCCATCTTTTCACACTGAGGACATCTGAGGGACTCAAACACCACTAGGTTCAAACACTCACTGATCCTCCAGAAAGAAAACACAATGCATTAAGAACTGGGGGGTGAAAACTTCTGAACAGATTTCCAAATTTTCTTATTTTGTTGAAATATATATATATTTTTTTCATTTAGTACTGCCCTTCGGAAGCAACATAAGATACTTGCATGTTTCCCGGAAGACAAATTAAGTACAATTTACCTTGAGACAAACTGCTGGGTTTATTTAAAAATGTTACGCAGCTGAATGCAAAATAACTATTTTCTTACTTACGTTGCATGCAATCAGCCGATTAAACCCAACCAGATACTACAAATCTCCCTGGAATTTCCTCAAGCCAAGGCCAAGGCTCAACTTGGATATATAGAAACTGTGAGGAGAATAGTGACGAGGAAAGACCTTGATGCATCACGTCAACAAATTCCATTTGAGCCACAAAAAGCAGAGTCGCACTCAGAATCCCCAGGATGGGTGAAAGATAAGAGAAGTGCAGAGAAAAAAACAAACCAGTTGTATCCTGCCAGCACTGGTGACATACCTAGGCAATAAAGCACTTGGTTTCAATTAAACTATCCACAGGATTTGACTGCTCCCATGTGCCACTTAAGGTCCCCAAAAGGTCAAGTCTCCTATCTCAGCAAAACTAATTACGGCACATCTGCTGATAAAGGGTGTTCAAGGCCACTTCCATATGGTCTCCCCACATTTTTTTCACTATAAAATGTATCATTGGCCCAAAAATGATACAGCAGTGTGCGAAAAATCCCTTTATGGCCACATATCTAAATATCTCAAACAGATAAGTAAATAGACACCTGTTGTCCTGAATCACTCTAACCTCTGCAATGCAACATCTGAAATGCTTTGGTGACCGGAACAGAAAAGTTAAACATGTTGAAAGGACAAATAAAGAAGAAAAATAACTGACTGATAAGGATCCTGTTATTAGTCAGATAGCATCCAGTGGCCCTGAGGACGAGGCGCATGAACACATGGAATCATTATTATAGGAAATGAACCTCCATTCAGGGAAGGAAAGCCGTATCATTAGAGGGAGTACCAAACAACAACTACATTTAATTACAACATTGATTTGTGCTCTTCTTGTGGAGCCTGTGCTTCTTAGAAATTAAAATGATGATGACCCACCTTTACATTCGCTTAACAAAAACGTTTGGTAAACCTGGATAGTGTTCTTTTGGAGGCCAGTTAGTTACATTAATTGCACGCTTAATTTTCACGACAGGAAGCTAATTTTGCCACTCAGTTTAAAACATGACAGTGTTCCTGTACTGGAAATGATCATCAAAACATCATTAAAAGGAGGCCGGGATCTCAGGTCAGTACCGCTAATCAAATCAACATCTGTGGCACATCAGCACATTAAATATAGCACTGGACTGATCCCTAGAGGATACAGTGGCAATCAAACAGCACGGAATATACTTCATTTACATCAGTAGCGCAGTATGATGCCTACATTTTTTGTGGATATCTTTTTATATTTATTCTCTCTCAAGAACATCTCACCTAAAACTGGAGGCAGTGCTATTATGAACACATTTAACTTCCACAATGTGCCACTCAAACAGGATACACTATACATTTTCTAAGTCAGTGGTGCAGTGCGATGCCTTTTAAAATAAATATGTAAATCTCTCTTAAGAAAACCTGAATCTGGAGGAAAATATTAATACACTTTGATGTCAGGGACATTATAAAACACTTTTAACTTGTGTGATGTGTCATTCAAAGAGAATACACCATACTTTGTCTACATCAGTGGTGCAGCGCCATGCTTTCTAAAATAAATATGCAAATATCTCTCAAAGAAATCTCACTTGATCCTGGAAGCAAATGCTAATATTTGCCATTAAATACTTCTTTTGGTTTGTCATGCTACACCCAATTTAAAACAGTATTTGTTAATTTATGTATGCAGTACTATGATTACATATTCTTATGATTTCATATTCATTATAGATATTTGTACTTTTAAAAATTAATTTGTTACACAAATAGTGAATAGAAATAGCGATAATGCTTCCTACTTATATTGTAACAATACACCCTATACATGAATAATTAAACCCACAATAAGGTTAATTAAAAAAAAGAAAAGGAAAAAAATAATGTATATGTTATACAACTAGCCTAACAAATTTAATGTTAGGGACATAATAAAACACTTTAAATGTCTATCCTACAGCCCTCATCAGAAACCACTAGCTACAATGCATATGATCAAATTGCAAAGGTTTAAATCATTTAAATCAAAATCATGAAACTAAACACAGAAAACACCACGATTTTGTTACTACAACAATAACAACAACAACAACTAAAAATAAAAGCATGTATACATGAACGTTTATAAAAGCATTTAATTGTACGCAGTGTTTTAATAAAATCTCACATAGATAACTTACTGCTTTCCAGGTGCTCTGGTGAATCCCCAAACTCAGTAAAACGGTGACCAGTCTTACGGTTGACCAAGTTCTGAAGAGAAACATAATTAAGACTCCGGTATAATAGGAAAAAATGAAGTTTGTTAGTGTCTAACCAAATAACGCAGGAGCTTCTGTTAGATCTCTGGATGTTTTCCAGAAGTCTTGATGTCTCCAACCATACTGCTCGCTGCCGTTCGGCACAAATGCTCAGTCCTACATAATGTCTTGTGAAGCTCGTAATATTTGTAATTGAATCATGTGTCTCTTTCTCATAACAGACCGTAAACAACCTGTCGCTGTGAGTTTCCAGCACACACTGGGCAGGAGAGTGGCGCGCGTGGAGAAATGAAGGCACGGTGCGCCTCCCCTTTACGCACAAAATGCCGGTGACTTCACTCATTAGATAAACTCTGATTTCCAGTCATTCCACTGTGAAAACTGTATGAGGGAAAACAAACAAAACAGCCAAACCGGTCGCGAGAGAATGGAGGCTTACAGTTAAATTCACGAACTCCTGAAATACAAGTAAATGGACTATTATTGTTTATATTATTAAATATAATTAATTTCGCAATTTACTAATGATTTTCCAGCTCATACCCACTGATCATTTAGGCTGTTGATGCTAAACATTTTAACTGATTAGCCCACATCTCTGACATAAACGTTAACAATTTGTTTTGATGATTTATGACTTTACATAAACGGTGGAGAAACAATAAACAGTCACCCATGTCTTAATACTTAAGTCTGTCAGTCATTTCTCCTTACCATCTTATTTCCAAAAGTAGTCAACATATATATTTTCTTCGACGCAGAAGTAAGCCTATGGGCGAGACTTCCAGTTTATTAGACGATATAGGGAAATAAAAGAAGACTAACGTGCAGTAAACGGTAAAACTCAAACTAGTGTGTTTATAATTAAGACATTACATTAAAATACTATGGTAACACACACTAATTTGTAATATCAAGTAGCAAAACGTATTAAAACTTTCAAAACACTAAATGAAATAGTCATTAGTCATGTCTAAAATTAAGTCATTCAACAAACTCACTTTGTCACTCAAAACAAAGTATACAATGTTTTGTTTTGTGAAATGACACATACTGTTTAGAGCTAAACTGTTACATAGTCCATATTTACATTACAGTACAAAATCATTTCTAAGTTGTCCCGAATTGTATAGATTTTTAGAAACTGAAAGACACATCAGTGTTTTGATTATATTTCATTTTTAAATTTGGAAATATGGTTTTCATATGGTTTAATATGGTTTTACTGTATAAATGTTCTGCTCACTCTGCTCACCTATAACTATTGAGAAATGTTGCTGCATGGATGTTATTTGTGTTTAAAAATGCAAAAAGAAAAAAAAGAGAAATATTAGACTTCAGCTACCAGTTTAAGAATTATACTCATAATAGGTTTTTGAGTTTAATCACACACCATATTTGTGAGAGGGACTTGAGATGTTTTAGTAGTCAGTAAGAAAAAAAAATATGTTGTGAGACTTGTATGAATCATATAGAGGAATCTATTTGAATATTCTGACTTGTGATTCCACCAGCAGTGAAGAAAGCGGACACTGTAGTTGTATCACGCTGTAGGACAAAGGCTTTTTGAAAAAAATGTTGTCTTTTAGTATAACCGTCGAATTCCTCTAAAAACTGCCCACTGATATATTCCCAGGTTAAAAGATTGAAGGCTTTTTGTGCAGGCAAGCTGATGTACCGCAGGGTCTGGATTAGGTTCAAATTCATGAACAATATGAGTGAACAACATAAGAGTGACCAAATGAGAGCACAAATTCATAACAAAAGCTCGGGTAAGAACAAGAAAGATGAAAGATAAGTCCTTCACCTCATCTCAGTAATTGGTCAGTTAATTATATAATATCATATTGTGATAAATTATGCATGCCTCTCACAGTTTTATTCCTAATGATGGTCCCTATTGTCTTTTCCCTCCATACCCAAATTATATTTCTTTTCAGTTATCAGGTCTTTTCATTGCCCTCATTTAGCCTTTTTAAATTTCATTGTCTGAATTGTGATTGTCTTATTTGAATGGTCATTTTGCATATTTAATGAACAGCAGGCTGTCCCTTAGGGAAATGACAATATGTATTTGATGTTTTTATCCAGCTTGGAAAAATATTTTTTTAGCTGGACAGCAGACCCCCATTGCTTCCAGCTGCCTTGTCATGCTGAGAGAAAGAATGAGAGAATTACTTTTGAGGACAGATCACCATAAACAATCATTTTCATGACAGCTGTCCTCAAAAGATACCTGATTTAAACATACTGACCAATAAGACACCCATGGTAAACACCCATTGTGCCGTGTGATAAATACTCTAATGCCCAGATTCAATTTTCAGACTTTTACATCGAAAAATAGAGCAATATTCTACTTCTCCATCTCTCTTCCACTTTCACTCTCACTCATTTGAACAAAAACATCTCAGTCAGAGGAAGGAAAAAATAGGGATTCTGAGTCATCAGAAGATTCCATATAAACACAAACGCATTTCAAAAAATGCATGAAGAAATACGTTTTTTGGGGATGCTGAATTTGTTTCAATACACTACTATATATAATCAGAGGTGGACAGTAATTTACTTCAGTACTGTACTTAAGTACACTTTTTGAGTGTCTATACCCTACTTGTTACCTTACATGTCACCTTTTAATGTAACCTACGCTCACTCTCACCCTCTCAGCAATCTGCTATGGTTTCATCTTCGCTTTCTCCCTCTAAACAGATATCATCACTTGATGTTAACTCTCCTCTACTCTGACGTCTTGTTTAGACGCTGTCTGTCCACTCTTTTCAAGGCCAGCCCACACATCCCCTTTTGCTCCTAGGCTATCTGATGTTCTCTGTGAGCATTGTTCTAAATTCATGGCTGTAGAGAGGGTGTGGTGCAAAATCTTCTTTTTACTGTCTATAAGGTCTATAAGGTTATGTCACTCAGAAACATGGCTTTTCATATCACTGCTATGCTGATGACACTCAACTCTACCTTTTATTCCATCCTGATGATCCGATGATAGCTCCTTGCATCTCAGCATGTCTAACAGACATTTCTTGCTATATGAAGGACCATCACCTTCAACTCAACCTTTCCGGGACAGAACCGCTTGTGGTTTGAGCAAACCCATCGCTTCATAATTTCATTATCCAGCTAGGCACATCAACCATAAATCCTTCAAGGGCAGCCAGGAACCTTGGAATTGTGATTGATGATCAGCTGAATTTCACAGACCAAACTAAAACTGCCTGGTCCTGCAGATTTGCTTTATATTAACATTATGAAGATCAGGCTCTTTCTTTCAGAACATGCCATACAATTCTTTGTTCAAGCTCTTGTTCTCTCCAGGCTGGACTTTTGAAATGTTCTCTTGGCAGGTCTTCCAGCCAGTTCAATCAAACCTCTACACCTAATCCAGAATGCAGCTGCAAGATCAGTTTTTAAGAGCCGAAAAGATCATGTCAAATTCAAGGCATTGATGTTTGCCTGTAAAACCACTACTGGCTCTTGTACCCCTTTACCTAAATTCTCTACTTCAGACTTAAGCGATCTCTAGAAGCTTGCGTACTGCAAGTGAACGGCACATTACAGTGCCATCCCAAAGAGGCACAAAATCACTTTCACAGACTTTTTCCTCGTTCCCTCCTGGTAGAATGACCTGCCCAACTTTATCCGAGCAGCAGTTCTTAGTCAGTGTATTCAGTAGGCGTAGTGTTTTTTAAGTTGCTTTAGAGGCATAAGGCACTGCAAATATTACAAACAACAATTATAAAAGTGCGTTGACATAAAAAAAGAAATTTAGCAAGTTCTTCTTTACTTTTACTTAAGTAAAAACCTGTCTTCACAACTTTCACTTGTAACTGAGTAATATTTGACCAGCAGTATCTGTTCTTTCACTCAAGTAATGAAGTTGCGTACTTTGTCCACCTCTGCTACAATACCCCTTACAAAAATGAACCATGGGTTTACTATAGTAAAAGTGTAGTAACCATGTTTTTTGGCACATTGATTACCATTTGTATAACCATAGTTTTACTACAAATACAATGGTTAAACTATGGTTAGTGTAGCACGACCATGGTTAATTTGTGGTTACCATGGTCTAACTCTAGGGAGTTTTGTTTGCTTGTTTGTTTGTTTTTATCTGTAGTTAAACCATAGTTAATTATCGTATATGGAAATATACAGAAAAGGACGCTGATAGTGATAACTTTGTTAATTTCTAAATTTCTATAGAGATAGATAGATAGATAGATAGATAGATAGATAGATAGATAGATAGATAGATAGATAGATAGATAGATTATAATAAAATAAATCAAAACATTTTGAAGTTGCAAACAGAGAGCAAATTTTAAAAGAAAACACTTCCTGTTTCTTCAGAATTTGTTGTTAAAATTTATTGTTAAAATAATGTAGATTGATTGATTGATTGACGGATGGATGGACAGACAAAACAATAGATATGTTTTAAGAAATTTTAATAGCAAGTGCAAAAGGATTAAGGTATTATTTATTTATTTCTTGTTTAACCAAATAATTTAAGATCTAATATGAACTGTAATTATGTATAATGGTTTGCGGCACTATAAATTATGACTATAAATTGTGGCATGTATAAATTATATGTGGCACACAGAAGAGATTCAGTGGACCAGGACACAGTGAAGATGTTGTTTTCCGTACAAGATAACAAACATCTCAGAGATTATAATTAAATTTATTAAGTTGCAAACAGGCAGCTACCTCAACAACTGTGTCATATATTTTAAGTAGATGTCTTGAACTTGGCCAAGGGTTTGGAAAACAACTCTAAAATGATACCTTTACTTAACGAGAAGACGACAGATTTGATTTAGCATTCTTCGTATTTTCAGTTTAAGCTGTTTGTGAACCTAATGAGTCAATTCATCTGTGGTAAAAAAAGGAATCATCTAAAATGAGAGTGAAGTTCTGTGGAGGCTTCATTAGCACTTTGAAAACCCCCTAAAATAAGAACAATGTACGTTTTGACTTTAAAAAGCATGCTATTCCAAAGAAGTATGTCTTCTGTTGATGTCCTTGACCTGTTCTCATCATTGTCAATTTAAAATGTTCAGAGTCTGGAAAATATGTGGATTGTGCCATCTATAAAAACCAAAACCTTTCTGAGTCTCTCTCTTTGTTAACAGTTCAAACATGCATTAATATGCTATTACCATAAAATCAGCACTTTTCCGTTAGAAAGTGTCAGCATTTATTGGGATGTGTGCTACAAACCGATGCATGTGCTCCTTTTATCAGTCTCTTGACTTTCATCTTCCTTCATCTGTGGAGTTATTCTTTATGCACATTAATGGAGGATGTGTTTGATGTCCGTTAGGTATCTCAACTTATGATCAGCAAGATGAGTGACCTCTGCTGTGCTCAGGGAGATTGTAATGGACACTACATGACTTTATTCAGACTTTTACTGGAAACAAAATCTGCATTTCTAATATATTTTAAATACATGCCGTAAATGTTGAAAATATATTTAGTTTAAACCTGTCAAAGTATATTACGGTACAAGATACACCTCAAATGGCAGGACAAAAGTCTTAATTGTGGATAAGTGCATATCAAATATATTATAAATATTTATAATATATGTTGAATGCTTAAATCTGATTGGCTGACGACGGGCGAAAAGTAGTTCCAGGCAGGTCTTGACTGCACATGTTCATATCACTTAGCCAAATGATTTCAGTTATTTCAAAGGTTCTTACAGCCTACAACAATAAAAGAATCAAAACCCACAACGACACTGACCAAACAAATAAATGTAGTAAAAAATATTTACATGTTTTGCCACAAAATTGCATTTCATTGTATATAAAAAGCATACTCCCACAAACGCACACACTCGCACAGACACGTAAAATAGCGGAATAATTGACGACGGGCCACTGAAGTATTAGAAAATACACACCCGAGGGGGTGATGTGGCCACATATATTTTTAACTATATATATTTTTAAAGAGAAAAACAAGAATGTAGCTTGTATAACTATAGTCACTAGTCAATCTTTTACAAAAGTCATAAATATCTGTACAAATTATATGTTAGTTGTAATTGCATACTATTTAACATCAAGCTGATATTTATATCCTACATGTCATTCTACAAGTCTGTTTTTTGAGGCTGAGCAGCATGTATTCACTGTCTCTTTGAAGGAGCTTAATTTAACAGAAAGGTATAGGCTAATGGAGCCACTGGCCTTTCACTTACCAGGTGTACCACACAATGGTGACATTAGAAGGGCCACTACCTCCTATTACAGTTCACTAATTTGATTTCTGTAACCTAGACTCACATACATGCACTTCTGACATTTACACTCTTATATTTCTGATGGAGAACTTGAAGGACACTAACAGCCGTGTGCTTCCACAGTAGCAATGTATTAAAACATGCATTCAACAGCAGCAAAGTAAAATGTCAGTTAATGTGTATACAGTATGAGGTCTTTCACTAGGTAAAATGTAATTATATCTTGTAAGTTTAATTATTAGATGCATGCATGAAAGAACATGAGGATATCAGTGATGTCTCATGCCTGAAATGCTGATGGTGTCACGGTAACACAAGGTAATTGTCCATAAATGATACGTTCCTGTGGAGTTGCAGCAAAGTTTGTGTACACAAGTTGGGTGCAAACAAAAGCAAAATGAAGAACCTGGAGAAAGCAATCTACTAAATCTTTCATAATCAATAGAAACCATCAAATGAGATGGAAGGGAAAGCACTTAGTGCATAGGTGTGCTTTTATAAATTGTTCTGCTGTCAACCTGTGTTTATCTTGTACCACATAAAAATTCCCATGGAACAGACTGTCTTCGGCTTAAGGCTCTGTTTGATTAATAAAGGAGCAGTCTTTTTAAAATATAATACATATTATTTTTTATATCACTACTGATTTTTAAAGATTTAAATGATTAATAGTTCAAAAAAATCTTTCTTTCAATCTGTTACCGACTCCCTAAAAATAACAGATTTAGAATATTTCCTCTACTGCGACTGTTCAGGATAAAAAGACAGAATTTAATGACTTGACCAAGGATGAGAATCGAAACAAGTAAACATGCACAACACACCTGCTCATCCTCCCTCCTACACATGCAATTATTACAAAGCTGTTGACATAGCACGAAGGGAAGATCCTGTTTCTATGTTTCTCAATTACACCAACTCAGCGGCCATGATCTGAAGCAACAATCTGCACTTCGGTATTTGTACATACCAGGCTTGCAGTGTAGAAAGTGTCATACTCATTAATGATTGCTTTCTCTGCATAACCTGTTACGTAACCTCTGAAAAGATTCAAACCTTCTCATTTCATAGAACAGAAGCCACAACAGTGCCTTGGTGAATAATAAGGGAGAGTTGTTGTGTTAGACATGTTGAGGGTTTAATGGGGTTTTCATTTTATGTTTTGTTCGGAGACCTTAAAGCAGGTTATTAACTGAATCACAGATTTGTATAGCCAGACGTTCAACTTGTAAAACAAAGTGGCATTTTTTTAATCTTTATATGTAATAACTCATCCAGCTTCACCTGAGTATAAGAGTATAAGGGTTTTTTATGCATCTTTGCAATAATAATATAATATAATATCTTAATAATGTGCTAGTTAGCGGCTAAACGCGGCTAAAGAAGACATTGCGGCTTGTAACCCCACAGAAGAGAGGGGCGGGGTGAACAGAGCTCATTAGCATTTAAAGGCAAATTCAACAAAACAGGTCACTCTGTAAAGGGCTGATTCTAACAAGATAACAAGGGTGTTTTTTTACACTACCACTGACAAATTTTATCCAAAGTATGTTATAGACTTCTCATTAAGACCCTAACGAATCATATCAACTTGTGGAAAATGGGCTTCCGATGACCCCTTTAAAGTAAAAAAAAAAGAACAGTTCACCCCCAGAATTAAAATTTGCTAAAAATGTTTTCACTGTCAGGCCATCCAAGATGTAGATGAGTTTGTTTCTTAAAGGGGACCCTGGGTATCATGACATGTATGGCTTAATATAGCATAAATTATGAATATGACTGAAATATGCAGTAGAAACCCCATGAAAGATTTACATTATTTCAAAAATCCACATTGTTTTATACATATTTTGGACTATGGGGGTGCGCCATTATGACGTGAAATGGTTGCGCTCGGTGAGGTACTGCTGCTATCTGTTGCCATTTTTACCACAACACAATTCAGAATACGCAACTCAAAAAATAAAATACACTGTAAAAAATGGCTGTGAATTTAACGGTAAAAGACCATAAAATGCTACAGTAAAAAAACTGTTAAATTGTTAACGGTAAGTTCCCCTACTATATATGGTGAAAAAAATGTATTGGACATTTTATGTAATTATACGGTAGTATACCGTTTTTGCAAGTGAAAAATAATGTAAATTATTGACATTCCCAGAATTTTGTTGAAATAACTATGTTTCTTTTTAGTTTTTTTCTGATCTGTTTTGTACATTAGGGTTTGTATGTTACATCTAATGTTGTTAAATTAATATTTATTGCATTATTTCAGTTTCATGTGTGTTACCATGATGGTGTTTAGCGTTTGTGTGGATGACACTTTGCACCTTCTCTATATGTTATTATTTAAAAGCTGCTTGTGTTGGGTTTAGTGACTCTCATCACCATCTGCTTTTGGTGGTTATCAGTGTATTACAAAGGTACAAAACAGATTTCACTACTTTAATATGTTGGTTTATTAACATTGTATCAGTTAATGAAATTACAGTGTTTAGATGTAAAATCTAAGTTAAAACCTTAAAACAAAAAAGATTGCTACCATATTTTAATGGTAAAAATCCAGCAACTTCAGCTGCTGTTTTTTTTACCGTAAAATTTACAGATCTTTTTTTTTGTTTGTTTGGTTTTTTTTTTTACAGTGTACTGATACAATGACCACGTTTGTAAGCTCTTCCAGTAGCTGTGATCTACTAAAAGCCTCAAAGGCATCAGTGCTAAAGTGGAGAGAACAAAGACGTCTTTGGAAGTTAGGAAGTTTTATTCGTCCACAGGCATCTCCCCATTCTTTGCTCTTCATCTTATCGCTATGAAAAGCAGTAAAGACTTACATTACTTCTCTTGTTGCCCTTCGTATGATAATTACGACCAAAAGCTGCACAATGTGGCATTGTATCAGTATTTTATTTTCGGAGTTGTGTCATGGTAAAAAAAAAAAGCAACAGGTAGTGCCAGTAGCTCACAGAGTGCAACCATTTTACATCATTGAAATAATTGGTGCCCCCCATAGTCCAAAATATGTATAAAACAATGTGGATTTTTAAAATAGTGTAAGCCTTTCTTGGGTTTTCTGCTACCTATTTACATTATATTAAGCCCTAAAAGTTTTAATACCCAGGGTTCCCTTCAATTGAAACTAATTTGGGAAAATTGTACATTACATCACTTTCTCAGCAATGGACCCTCTACAGTGAATGGGTGCCATCAGAATGAGAGTCCAAAAAGCTGATAAAAACACAATTCCAGTCGATCATTTAACATCTTGTGAAGTAAAAAGCTGTGAGTTTGTAATAAACAAATTAATCTTTTAAACATTTTAACGTCAAACTAGTAAAATATAATTCCTCTATCCATAATACTGGCAAAAACGTAATCTGAATCAGGAGAGAAATACGCACAGATCAAGCACTGTTTACAAGCAAAAACAGTTCTAAACAAATATGTTGCTGGATTTTGAAGTGAGAGGACAAAAGGGGAACTTTTTCACCAGAGCAAGCTTTATTATTGATTATGGACCAATATTTTGGTCAGAAGCAACAGTTTAAAGTTTAAACACCATAATAATGCATTTGTTTCTGACAAACACACAGCTTTTTACTTCACAAAATGTTAATTGATCAACTAGAGTTGTGTGGATTATTTGTGGATTATTGTAATGCTTTTATCAGCTCTCATTCTGACGGCACCCATTCACAGCAGAGGATTCATTGGTGAGTCAGTGAAGTATTGCTAAATTTCTCCAAATCTGTTTTTATAAAGTAACAAACTCATCTACATCTTGGATTGCCTAAGGGGGATTGGACTGGTCACTGCACGGTTTCTTCAATTACTTTTAAATTAACTATATTTTCCCTCTTTGAGCGTCATAATCCCCTCTGGGTCCCCTCAGGCCCTCAAACCATAGATCTCTTATCTAAACAGATTTAGCCCTAGAACATCTACCTTGTTGTCCAATATGGGTTGTGTGATAGAATCAGATCAGATTTTACTCATACATAATTCTTTAGTGTCATGTATATAGGAACCTAATTGACATTGATATGCGAGTAGAGTATCTTCTAATGGCCTTGTGCAACCCTTGTGGCTTCCCTGGTGACTTCTTTTCACTAAACCATATTCAGTAACCGTTAATTTTTAACTCTGGAAATGTTTAGCACCAGGGACCAATTCTCTCCATTATACATCAAAAAGACAAATAGTGTATAAAAGTACTTCTGATTCAATTATGGCGAAGAATGTCACAACATATTTGTTTAATGCAATGAACTGATGACACAAATGAGAAAATTTTCATATCCTGGCACTATTCTTAACAGGTAATCCTATTTAACTGATTGACCGGATTTGTCAGGTGACATCAGTTGACTCCACCCACACCGCTGAGCTCTGTCTGCATAATGAGCTCATCACACAGGCAGCGCTTTATTGATTTAGACTCAAGCATTTCCTGTGCCTGTAAAGCAGTGCTTGCTGATCATAGGTCTGCTCTTTCCTGTGTTTTTGACAATGCTTTGTGAATTCAACATGTGTTGGCTGTGTATTCACGCATTCTCTTTGTTCTAAATCAAGTCAAGAGGACTCACAATGACAGCATGGATATGAAAGAAAAAAGGAAGGAGTTTTCATCGAAAGAGACTAAGAAAGAGAAAAGAAGAGCATGATGAGGTTTTTTGGAGGACAAAAAGTTACTTTACTTTAACTAAAATGAATGTATCATCTCTTAGATATAATACACTGTAAAATATGCTTGTGTGTGTGTATACACTAACAGTCAAAAGTTTTTGAACAGTAAGGTTTTTAATGTTTTTTTTTTTAAAAGTCTCTTCTGCTTCTGCTTTTATTTGATCCAAAGAAAGAGTAAAATTCTGAAATATTTTTACTATTTAAAATAACTGTTTTCTATTTGAATACATTTTAAAATGTAATTTATTCCTGTGATTTCAAAGCTGAATTTTTAGCATCATTACTCCAGTCACATGGTCCTTCAAATCATTCTAATATTCTGATTTGCTGCTCAGAAACATTTATTATTATTATTATTATTATTATTATTATGTTGAAAACAGCTGAGTAGAATTTTTTTTAGGTTTCTTTGATGAATAGAAAGTTCAGAAGAATGGTATTTATCTCTTAAAATAGCATCTTAAAATAATTTCTGAGAGATTATGTGACACTGAAGACTATGATGCTGAAATTTTAGCTTTGATCACAGGAATAAATTACATTTTAAAATATATTCAAATATAAGTTTTTTTAAATAGTAAAAATATTTTCAAAATAATATATATATTAAATCAATGCAGGCTTGGTCAGGAGAAGGGACTTCTTAAAAAAACATTAAAAGTCTTACTGTTCAAAAACTTTTGACTGGAAGTGTATAGATAGATAGATGAGAAAATTATTATAACATTATGTTATAATAAGAAAATACTATTTCAGTCCTTCTACTTAAAAAATTCACATCTAATTCTGTTTTACGTCATTTCTATGTAATAATTTATGAAATCTTCTAGTATTATCTTTTTTTTTGCATTTTTGTTTGAATTTTTTCATTGTAGCTGCACACAACAGTCCTAAACTGGCATTCACAACTTTTTATTTTTAACGCAATAATGCATTTTGGAGTGGAAAAATGTGGGATGCACATTATACCTTAGCAGTTATTAGTATTAGAGTTTTTTGTTTGTTTGTTTTTGGGAATCCACAATTTAGATTACATTTACTGTAATGTAAGTTGTAATTGCATGTAATCTATAGCAAATCAGCAAATGAAAAAAAAATCTAATTTCCATGCTGTACGTCATAACGTTGTGATGCCTAAATTCACTTTGCAGTCCACATAAAGCAGCAGAATAGATCAAGTCAGGAAGTCATTTATCTCTGTATGGCAAGAAAATAAATATTATAACTTAGTGTAAATGTTTACAGCCTGTTGCTTAAGGCGCCCAAAGAATCTAAATCGAAGTGTACTAGCAGTATCACAGCACAGATTATCCCAAATCACTTTTTCTTATCCAGTCTTAGGGAAAGATGTCAGTGGAAGTGCTGTTGTGAGTCTTTTCTATCTCTTGCAGTCTAAACAACTACGGTTCCATCAGTTATAGTTTACGATGATGTAATGAAAGACACAAACAAGCAAAGTTACATCCCTGTTTTGGTAAAGGGAGGAACGTAATGAGTTGAAATCAAAGGCTCTCACATAAGAATTATAAATGTGTGTTTTATGTGTGTTGGTGTTGCTGCTGTATCTATATGTGAATGTATACTGCTGTCTACATAAAGAATTGCCTTTTAAGGACATAAAGATAAGTAAGTAAGCACATGGAGGGAGAGAAAAAAAGGACGTAGAAATGTAAATGTAATTCCTGTCAAAACATTTATTTTTGTCTGATCTTTTTCATTGGAATGAATTCAAATACACCAAACAAACAAATTCAAGAGAAAGCATGTATAATGAACAAATGTCCAGTGAAATAAATCTAAATATTTTACAGATAATTTATGACACGGCAATTACATACAGTATTGCTCACAATGTTATTCAGTAGCCAGAGAGCTTCATAAAGAATTAATAAAAGGACCTCAACAACCAATCGAATAGGAAATTAAGTTCCGAAACAAAATCTTTTTCTTGTAAATGTGAACAAAAATGTCTTGAACTCCTTTTCTATGAACATGAATTAAGCAGCAAGCTACAGTAGGTCTGCTCACAGTTCAGCAATATGAATTTAAAAAGAAAATATAAAAAAAACTATTTCCATTTTGGTGAGATTAGAAAATGTCTATATTATTTTTGCTTATACACATAAAGGCACTTTGAATTTAAGTAGTTTTATTCAAGTCTAAATCACTTAAAGAACATCAGCTGCGTCGTTTTCATCCAGCATGTTTAAAAGAGTATGTACCGCACACCTAGGCATCGCATTATGGAATTCCATACAGAAACTAAATAATTTCACCACAAAGTGTACATATTTGACTGATAATTGCTCAAATATGGAGCAGAAACATACATGATTTCCCTTGAAAAGATCATTTATTAATGTGTATGTGATGATTTTATCACCGATATAGAGACATGCTCTTGCTCTGATAAAGGTACATATAACCATCGCAGAAGAGTCGCTTCGCCACACCTTCCATCTCTCGAGGTACTTGATTAGCCAGCTGAGCCAGAGGCATATGCAGGTACTTGCCAACCTCAGGACACGCACGCACTTCTGGGATATTATAGCCATCACTTTCACCTACAACAGATAAGTGTATGATCTACATGTGCAAAACCAAACAAAGGAGAAGTTCACTTCCAAAATAAAAATTTCCTCAGAATTTCCTCAGCCCCAGGTGATCCAAGTTATCTTCAGTCCCAAAGAAATTAAAGTTTTTGAGGAATAAGGGTATTATCTAACAAAACGATTGGTAATTTTCTAAAAAAAACAAAAACAAAAAAAATACAATTTACATACTTTTTGGCCACAAATGCATGTCTTGCATTAGCACGTCTTCATGCTTTACATAATCATGTTGGAAAGGCCAGGCGTGGTTAGTTCTTCGTCTGTGTACTTCAAAAAGTTAGGGTAGGGCGAAAAACTCCTCCAACTTCATTGTTTTAATTTTTCATGTAAAGAGCATTTGACTTTCTTTGCAGGTTACTTTGTAACACTTGGTCAGTATTTCTACATATGTCACGGGTGACCTTTCCAACATGATTACGTGGTGCATGAGGTTGGGCTGGTGCAAGATGAGCATTTGTGGTTAAAAACTATACAGTTAAAGTCAAAAGTTTACATACACCTTGCAGAATCTGCAAAATGTTAATTATTTGACCAAAACAAGAGGGATCATACAAAAATGCATGTTATTTTTATTTAGTACTGCCCTGAATAAGTTACTTTACATAAAAGATGTTTACATATAGTCCACAAGAGAAAATAATAGTTCAAAAGTTGTTACCTGAATGAGCCACGTTTTTGAGCCATGTCGTTTTTTTTTTTTTACACTGCCTGCTGTACTTCAGAAAAATCCTTCAGGTCCCTCAAATTCTTTGGTTTTTCAGCATTTTTGTGTATGTGAACCCTTTCCAACAATGACTGTATGATTTTGAGATTTATCTTTTCACACTGAGGACAACTGAGGGACTACGCAACTGTTACAAAAGGTTCAAAACGTTTTCACTCTCCGGCTCTTAATGCATCGTGTTTCCTTCTAAAGCATCAGTGAGTGTTTGAACCTTCTGTAATAGCTGCATATGAGTCCCTCAGTTGTCCTCAGTGTGAAAAGACTCAAAATCATACAGTCATTGTTGGAAAGGGTTCAAATACACAAAAATGCTGTAAAACCAAAGAATTTGAGGTACCTAAATGATTTTTTCTGAAGAACAACAGGCAGTTTAACTGTTCAAGACAAACAAGGAACTCATGAACAACTATCACTTAACAAAAACAAAACAAAACAAAAAAAAAAAACAGCTGTGGATCATTCAGGTAACAACACAGTATTAAGAATAAAGTGTATGTAAACTTTTGAATGGGGTCATTTTTAAAAATTCAACTATTATTTTCTCTTGTAAATGTCTTTTATGTGAAATATCTTCTTTAGGTCAGTACTAAATAACATGCATTTTGTATGATCCCTCTTATTTTGGTAAAATAATTAACATTTCGCAGATTCTACAAGGTGTATGTAAACGTTTGACTTCAACTGCACACATTTTTATTGTTTTAAGAAAATGACCGTTTCGCTAGATAAGACCATTTTTTCTTGGCTGGGAACGTGTAGAGCCGTTTGAAGCTGCATTGAAATTGCAGTTTGGACCTTCAACCCATTGGCCACCATTGAAGTCCACTATATGGAGAAAAATTCTGGAATGTTTTCCTCAAAAATCTTAGTTTCTTTTTGACTAAAGAAAGAAAGACATGAAAATCTTGGATGTCATGGGGGTGAGTAAATTATCAAGACATTTTTATTCTGAAGGTAAACTTATCCTTTAAACTCAAACCAAACACACATTGTACACATTTACTTACCAACGCGGTCAGCCATACTATCAAAGAAGATCCAGTCAGTATCCTTAGGTCCGTATTTGACAAAAGAGACATAGTGGCTGGTCTCTATGCACAGCACAGCAAACAGCTCGAGTTTCTCCCGTGGAGGAGTGCGGCAATCAGACCCTGAACTCAGTGAGGAAAACAAGCCCTGAGGAAGACGCACATTGCTGGGTTTGTGGCATCGACGCTGCTGGTGAGAGTGAACCTACACAAACATAAATGCATAATGATTTACAGTACATGATTTACTTTACTGTATATAATCCCTGTAATAATTAGTCTAAGAATTTAATAATAATCAAGCCTGTGAAAAATACCCCTAAGAAAAAACTGCATTTATACATTCTAAATGTATACGGAATATTCCAATAAATGCAGAATGTATATTAAGACCCTACCTGAGTGGAGCATTTCTCACAGAAATATTTGAATCCTGTATCACTAAACACTGTGTCTCTGAAGCACTCAGCACACTCCACATTTGCTAGCTGACCACACAACACACACTGCTGAGGACCTAATGAGCAAGTACATATATAACACACACCTCAGGTGACTTAATAGAACATATAGAAAGAGGAAAGTACATTACTAGGAAAACCCCACAACATTAATATCTGTATAGACGTTTAGGACAAATTACCATCCACGAGAAGACCTGTGATGTCCAGTTCTGTAGAAGGAATGATTTTTGGAAACATTTTGAAACTCTTCCCTGAGCGAGGCATTGTAAGAATCAGACAGGCAGGCACCTGGAGGCATAAAGAAAATAGATCATACAATGACTTAGATACAGATTGTGGATTCATGTCTATTAGATATTAAGAAAAACACATTGTGCTCAGGATACTCATTCGGGTCACATCAGAAATATTTAAATAGAGAGAAACAGTACCATCTGCAGGTCAATCATGGAATGTTCAAACAAATAATACAAACAAAGAACTGAAAGCAGAATCTCATACACTCATATACAAAACAAAGGGAAAAATGTTACCTCTGCTAGTTTGAGACTGTTGCTGTAAAATGAATGTTCCAGTAGCTGTTGAACTGTCGGCAGGACTAAATGGTGGTTATAATCCATAAAGATTTGGTAGTAGTAACAGCTTTGCTCTTTTTGCATACGTCCTGATTGGTTGCTAAAGGCAAATAAAGGATAGATAAGGTGATAAACATTAATACATAAACTCTAAAAAAAAACGTATATAACCTTGAAGGTTAAAATGCCATATTTAGCAGATGTAATCTCTGGAAATTAAAGGTAGGAATCAAGAAGCAGACCCTTTTCCTAAAATGTACAACAGAATAATTTTTCTGATGCTCCACATTTTCAAAGAGATACAAAAATATTTGGACAGTGTTTCCAATTTGTAGTTAATGTGTATGTGTGTGTGTTTGTGGGTTCAATGGAAAGTTCACCCAAAAATGAAAATTCTGACATTAATTACTCACCCTCCTGTCGTTCCAAACCCATAAGACCTTCAATCATCTTTGAAACACAAAGTAAGAAATTTTTGATGAAATCCGAGAGCTTTTGACCCTGCAGAGACAGCAATGCAACTACCACATTCAAGGCCCAGAAAGGTATTAAGAAATCTTTTAAAATAGTTTATGTGACATCAGTGGTTCAATCATAATTTTCTCTTTCTGGGCCTTGACCATGGTAGTTGCATTGCTGTTTATGCAGGGTCAGAAAGCTCTCAGATTTCATCAAAAATATCTTAATTTGTGTTCCTAAGATGAACAAAGGTCTTACAGGACCGACATAAAGGTGAGTGATTAATAACAGAATTTTAATTTTTGGGTGAATTAACCCTTTAAATAGTATAGCAGTTAGGATCAGTTATTTGCAAAATAATGTGCTGGGTAAATAAGTTCAGACCGCTCATTTTCCAATTCTCCAGGTGCTCTCATGCGAACTTCCTTTTCTCATTTTTGTTCAAAATTGGTACTTCCTCAAACTACTAAGAATAAACAATAAAATCATGAAGTAACTAAAATGGCTAAGCTTCTTGTGACTCCTGCCTCTACTGCCAAATAAAACAATGAAAAAGTTCCCTACCAGAGTTTGAGTAGTGGATCCAGAAAGAGAATCTCTTGCATGATGAGAGAGAGGAACTCCTCAGGATCTGCACACAGCAGGAAAAACATTATGCTTAGTGTGATTCTATAAAACAGCCAAGAGATCTTTTATAGATAATGAGATATAAATAATTTGTTGAAACAGCTGTGTGTAACATTTTGGATCTGCATTTTGATGACTTGCAGAGAAATGTAAAGTTGGACATTTTCCATCAATATTCTGTTTGAAACTTGACATCGTTAACAAAGCTGAATATGGCTATGACATCAAGAAGACAGCGTACCCTTCTCATCTGTGGTGTAAGTGGGGCAGTGTTCCCGTTTCTGTAATTGTTTCCGAAGATTCATCACATTGCGCTCTGATACAAAACCATTTCTGTAAATTAGGAGAGAAAATTAGGTTATTCAAGCTCTCCTTTTACGTATACTAAGGGTGATTGAAATTTCTGCTTAGAATGACTTTCAAATGTCACTTTTACTAGGTAAAAATTATATCAATACAAAGCCAAATGCAGGCCACAAGCTCACTTGCGGAGAGGGTTGACAATGTTCTTTAGCAGAATGCTTTGAATGGTTTCATGCTCTGTCGACTTAAAAAGTAGAGAATCCAGAACTGATGAACAGGAAAACACACTGGATAAAAAACACAAAAAATTTTTTTTTATTGTGTTCATTTTTTAACTGATTTTACTGCTGCATCTAAGACGAGTTCTAACCTGAACAGGGCGGAGTCCATGTAACAGGAGTTGCAGTGACCCTGAATGCCCTTCATCTGACCAATCAATCGCTTTGACACATCTTCTGTTCTAATAGGTGGTACATTCTCCTGTTCCACAGATACAAATGTCCCATCAAGATCTGTTACAGAAAAGAAGAATGAAGCACACAAGTAGAATTACAGTAAGTGGCAACATAATATTTGTGGGTGTAATCTACCATCACAGTTTAAGAGAAAGTTTCACTTCCTCCTGCTAAACACCTGACACACCCACTTTAGGTACAGTACACTGTAATTTCACAAAAACTGTAGGCAAGGACTTAACCAGATTACCAGGTCTTACCAGAGTGTCCATTAAACTGCTTCTTTACACCAGAAAACCGATCATCAGGCCGACAAGATGACAGTTTCACAAATACACCACAATGAGGAGAACAGTTAAAATACTGTTTTCCTTTATATGTTCCATCAGTCACTCCAGCACTGCTGTCCTCCTAAGAAAAAAAGAACACATATATTAGTGTTTACAATTAGTTTAACAAATTTTTATTTCATTTCACAACTACAGGAATTTTTAAAAGATGACAACAGTTGAACCGGTATATAGAAAACATACCAGTTCCAGTCCAGCAATCTTCTCAAGTTTATCAGGTAAATATCCAATCCAGCGGACAGTTCCATAAACTAGTGTTTTTCCCAGAAACTGCACTAGGGAGCCAACAGTAATTTCACCAGAATCAGCAACACCCCTTATTTCTGCGCTCTGAAAAGTGTCCATTTTTTCAGTTTCATCTGGTCAAAAGAAAAACAAAACAAAAAACGAAAAGTATGTTATGACATTAACTCCATTGCACTGAAAGGATAGAAATTATTGTTTTTGCGTAAGTGTCCATACCCAAATACCTATACTAAGGTTGTACTATGAGTTCTTCTATGCTTTAAGTACACATACATGTATACGTTACCTTTATTTAACAGCTCCTCTTTAATTACACAATCCAGTGGGAGCCTTATCTCTCCTCCTTGCTTCCCATCTTCATCCTTATCCTGAATAAAGGAACATTTTAGAAAAGTATTTTTACTTAATATAACATTGTACAATAGCTCATTTTGTGTTATAGGTAAACACACTATCACACAATAATCTGTACATCTGTTTTGTTCTTCTTGTACATACATCATAAGTAATGTTTTTGCAGATCTGTAATTTTCTTTTCATTTACACTGATGTGTAATTTTAGTGCTATTTTAATGCTGCTTTGTTATAACAATTGACCTTGTCTAAGGGGGCATTTACACAACACGTGTATTATATGTTTGCAGTATTTCTTCACAAAGGGACAACACCTACTGGCCTTGCATGGATAATGCAGCATTTTAAGTCATTTTTATGAATCAGTGTGAACGGGACTTGCATTGACAATGTTATCTGTATGCCAAAAATGCCAAGGAAAAACTGTTCTTTAGCAAATCGTTATAGTGTGTGTTTTTTTTTTTTTTTTAACTTTTCTCTAGCGTCCTACCAAGCCAGTTTTGGATCTTTAGATCTAAGGAAAGTGATTACAGAAGACAAAAATAGTTCACCCAAAAATACAATTTCTGTCATTATTTATTCACTCCTATGCCATTCCAAACCTGTATGTTGTTGTTATCATTATTATTACTATTATTTTTTTCTGTGGAACAAAAAAAAGGTGAAACCCTTAAAACTTTCCCCTTCTTTGTTTGACTAAACAAAGAAAGTCATACTGGTTTTGAACCACAGTGAACAAATTCATTTTTTAGGTGAAATAATTATGTTAATTTGGCCACTCTAAGAAATCAGAAATCAGTACTCACAGTAGATATGAGAACCATTTTTCCCTCTTGGCTGTCCATTATATTCATAACCATGCCATGGTGAGTATTTTTGTCATCAAAAAAGGTTACTCTGTCTCCAGGTTTGAGAGGCTCAGTAGATGTCAGGGACAGGGAATACTGAGATTGCAGCGGTGGTGCTGAAGGTTTACGATCCATTGGTCTGACTCTTGTAAAGGGGGCAAAAATACCTGAGTCTTTGGGACATTTGAAGTGAGATTTGAGGTAGAAACCATCATTTTGGCCTTTTCCTTTATCTTCCCCCTAGGAATAAAAGAGAATATAAGACTTGTTGTATGACCGTATTACCCTTAGTGGGTTGTTTTTATTACTCTACCTCCGTTCTCTCTTCAGCAATGGACACAATCTCACTCATGCAAACAGGTTACTCACCTGCAGTTCCACTCCAAAGTAGACTCCAGTTATAGGATCAGTACTATATGTGAGACTGCCAATGTATCGAATCACACCTTTGAGCCATTGCTCTTTATACTCCACGTAAACCTGAGTGCCTTTAGACAGATTTGAAGCCTCCTCTAAAGCCTCAGGATCTTTCAGTGCCAACAGTCGCTTTTCATTGGATTCAAGAGCCAGCAATAATTCTGCTGATCTGCGTGGCAATGGCTTTAGGAGAGCTTTATCAAGACGTTCATCACAGATTAAACCCATACGAACTACAGGTACAACGTCTGTGTCGTTTCTCTTTTCCAATGCATAAAAACGTTGTTTATCTATATAACATATTTCACCAGTGTTTATGTACCCATGTGGCGAAGGAGGTTTTGCAGTTACGATGAAGTACAATTTGTTGTCAGCTGAAGCCATTCTTGAACAGGTCACTTGGAAAACTGAAGTACGTCAGGCTTTCAGGTTGACACCAGGGTTTCCAGTGTGGGCATGGGCCTATAGCAGTGGAGTTATATTACTTGCTCACTTCCTTTGAGTAATGCATATTCCTCCTCTTCGCCATTTAAATACCATGAGGTTCTGTAATGAAACCATTTAAAACAACTGCGCTGGTAGATAGGAAGAGCTGCGTAGACAAATGTAAAACAGTAAACTGTTGGTGATAGTAAGTTAGAATCTAAGTTAGTAATAGTAACTTTTGTTTGTCATTAGTTTAGTGATATATTGACCTGGTAGACTATATCGCTTATTAAACCAAATTTTAAAATGAGTTAACTACCACTCATAAGCGCCTTTATAAAATAGATCTGATTATGCCAATTTCTTACCGGTGTCAGCAGTACTTTCGATTTCTGTATCCAAAAACGAAACTCGTTAAAGTACAAAAATGTCCGTCTTCTTTTAAATAAAGACACTTAAAATGTTACAAGGATAAAGATAATGATGTGATTATCAGAGCTTTATAATGCTATTCTACATGAAACTACTCTTCCAACATACTGTCGGTATAGAAAGTTTCGAACCACTAGACGTACTTCAGCGTAAAAACCAAAACTATAGAATCATCTGCTGAGAGGTGTGTTGTGATTGGATGTTGCCTGTTAACGTCATCCTATGCGTCGTCGCGGTTTTATGACATTTGTGTTTTGGTGTGAAGATGGCTGAACGTGAAGCGCTAAAGAGAGAAATAGAGGAATTGCAAAGTAAGTGTGACTGCTTTATTCATATAGCGATTTTCTAGCGTAATTCAACAGTGGTTTTAAGCCTTTCCATAAACCATACGTTCGTTATTGTCCACATTTACCTTGTGAATGAAATATTCAGTAACACCGTGGCTGACCTAACAGTTATTCACTAACGTTAAAGCTAATATATTCACTGATTTTAAGATGAATGTAATTTCTGATTTAATGCATATCAGATCGGTCGTTTTCATTTTCCTGGTTGTTGGTACTGGTTCTTTGCTGGTTGTTGTAGAGCAGGTTCAGGAATCAACCAATCTCTGGGCAAAAAATTACAACCAAAGTGACAGAAATGTCCCACATTTTTATCTAAGTGCATTTTAAATGCCTCTGTTCGTTCATCTGTTATTTAAATTGAGTATGTTTGATAATATTCTATTCCAGGTTCTTTCTTAGTAGCTGTTAAATAGCTAATACAAACTGATTTTGATGAAAAGTTCAAATCAATTCAGGGTTGAACAAAAATGATTTCCAAAATCTCCAATTTAGAAACCAAAATCTC
This sequence comes from Labeo calbasu, assembly GCA_019740295.1. Classification (NCBI taxonomy): domain Eukaryota; kingdom Metazoa; phylum Chordata; class Actinopteri; order Cypriniformes; family Cyprinidae; genus Labeo; species Labeo calbasu. The sequence goes on from JAHKKF010515257.1 coordinate 26,538, forward strand.
CTGTGACAATCATAAGGTAAAGACCTGTATAAGGAGATAAGGCCAGCAAATTTAAAACAATGTATTATAGAAAAATGTTTATTGTTTTAGGATATGCATATATTTTAAAATATTTGTTTATGATTACATATACCTTGCACTTGATTTAATAGTTTAATAAATTACAACTTTTATAAATTAAAAAGAAAAGCATTAAAATAATAATAAATACCTCCTGCATAATTGTACAAGTGTCTGTTTTAGTAAATGGCAATGATTTTTTTTCCTCCATGTATTTCTGAAAGTGTAGGAACTTGATACATTTTGTCTCTGAAAACCATGTCCTCTGGTGTGACACCATATACTGATATTAAATCCGCCAATTCCAGAGAAAAATTTAATTAGTTAAAGGATCCCATTTATGATCATGTTACTGAAACCCCCTGTCAAGCCCATGACTAAAGGACAGAAATGGTCCACTTGGTACATTTGTGCCTCAGAATTGTGACAGGTTAGCTTAGAATAGCAAGGTCATTAATTGAAACAAAAGGCTGAAACGTCCTATGATGTGACAGATAATGTCCTCCGGTATGACGCCTACTGTCACACCACAGGACAAAGATGTCACACCAGAAGACACCAGTCTCTTTAAAAAGCATTTTAAATAATTAAATAAGATACGTTTAACTCCTTTTTGTTCTTTTTTTGATCATTTTCAGTTTTCTTAAATGCAGTAATTACATTAATTAAACTATTTTCTGATGTTTGTACTGCTGTACTGTTATAAAGTGTCATGAATATAAGTATAAAGTGTGATAAAGAATTGAGGGTGAATATTGTTTGAATATCAATCAAATTTAGCTGTGCCACACATGCAGTTGGGGGGCTAGAAGAGTTTCAGTAACATACTGACTAAGAGACTGAATTTTGTTGATTAAAAAATATTTTGTTTTGTTTAAAAAAAAAAAAACGTTGATATTGTTTGTATCAAAATTAAACTTTCTTCTTTGACATGTTCAAAATTAAATAGAAATACCTTAGTAACTACAATTTCTGTGCTTTAGTGTGAGGTAATGTCCTATGGTGTGAAACGCATAAAACAGTGTCTAACAATGAAGATAAATCTCTCTCATGCTATTTGTATATTATTAAGACATTTAGGGACCTTTTATATTTTCTCAAAGATCAGACTTCACACTACATAAATGTATGCATTTCTTTTTCAAAAATGGTCTTTTACAAATAAAAAAAAAAGCAATTTCTACTGGCTATTTGTCAGCTACCCATATATTTTTGACATGGTTTTAAAGAGGTTCAGTCTATGGGTTCATAATTGATCAGACTGTCTCTTTTCCCAAAGGAGAATCTAAGGTGCTTTTATTTATTTATTTTTAGTTAATTTATTATTCTTTACTTTACAGACCTCATTAATGACTATAAAAGTACTCATGGTGACGTTCCCTCAAGTTCCACCCAGTGGGGTCATCCCAGACGTGGTTCAAGGAGGGGCCGGGGTCAGACCCGGGGTCATGCCTCGCACTACTCACAGTCATATTCGTCACTGCCACAACCGTATGTGCCTCATTCTTCTGGCAGCTGGAGAAAAACATACTCACTTAACAACAAGACCAACACGGCAGTTGGGAGGCACGTGGCTCACCCCGCTGTGGACCACCTGAACCAGCCTTACCACCACAATGCTACATCTGGAGCCACTGCTACTGGGAATAATTCTGGACCTGTTGAAAACAGTAGTGTTTTATTAAAAAAGTTACCAGCTGAACAAACCAAGGCTAAATCTACAACATCTTCACTCAATGTCCAAAGTGAGACTTCAAAAGAGAGTAAAAGTGAATCAAGTAGAAAAAGGACTGTGCTTATATCTTCAGCAGGAAAAAACGATCATGGCTGCTCATCGACCAATGAACTAACTGGCTCTGCTTCAACATCAGACCCTGAAATAAAGTTAAAACCCACTTTGAAATCATCCTCAGCTGTGAGCAATCTCTCTATCCCTTTACCTGTCAAACCTCCAGCTCCAGTTCAAGTCAAACCCCACCTTTCCACTGCTGCCTTATCTAATAGGACTGTCGTAATGCCAACAGTCAACAGAGATTGTACTTTGGCTTCTTCTGCCTCTAACCTTCAATCTCAGGCTTCCTCAAGTCCCACAAAGCTCCAGCTTAAGCTAGACTCAACTCAGACACATGTAGCCTTGCCATGTCATAAGAAATCTCGGTTTACTTGGGTAAAAAACCAAGAGACGGTAAACATAAAAAACACACCTAAGCCAGTGACCTCTGGATCCTCTCCTGGGACAGCCACTGTCAAACGAGTCTCCAGCTCCAATAAAAAGGTGTCTCGCAAGCCTAATCTTTCCCTTGGAGCCCCTAAGACCTCAAAGTACACCTGGGTGTCTTCTTCTTGCTCCACATCAACAGCTGTAAAAGCAAGCACTTCAACGAAAATGCCACGCAAGCCCCTTTCACCCAAATCTACTAAAGTCCCTGTAAGAACATGTCAAGTTGGACTGGAGGGACTAAAGAAAGAAAAGAGATGTGCCACAACCTTAACAACTTTATCAAAAAAGCCTAAAGCTACAGGTACCTCCACATCCCATGCTGGCCATGCCAGCCGCTATCGCTGGAAGGCTGCTGGACAAAACACAACAGCAAATGCATCTAGCGCAACTTCTAGGACTGCACATAAGGGCACAGTCTATCGATGGACAGCTAACAAAAATGGTCAAAAGGGATCTGCTCTGTCCTTAAACGCCACCCACATGAACCCCACTACCACAACGCTGTGTGCAGGTGCTTTCAAGCTCAGGAGCCGAACCAAGATCATCAGAAGATCTGCTAGCAAGTGAGAGTTCTACTTTGTTAAAATTGTAATGTCCAGTTGAAGTCAAAAGTTTACATACACCTTGCGGAATCTGCAAAATGTTAATTATTTGACGAAAATAAGAGGGATTATACAAAATGCATGTTATTTTTTTTATTAGGTACTGACCTGAAAAATGATTTTTTTCAGCATTTTTGTGTATTTGAACCCTCTTCAGCAATGACTGTATGATTTTGATTTTTGACTCATATGCATCTGTTACAGAAGGTTCAAACGCTCGCTGATGCTTCAGAAGGTAAAACTGCATTAAGAGCCGGGGGTGTAAACTTTTGAATAGAATGAGGATGTGTACATTTTTCTTATTTTGCCTTAATATCGTTTTTTTTTTTTCCTTGTTCATTTATTACTGCCCTTCATAAGCTACAGAAGGTATTAATTAATATTTTGCAGATTCTGCAAGGTGTATGTAAACTTTAGACTTCAATTGTATATACCATTATGCCAGGCAATGTGAAAAGTCAGATTTTTTTTTTTTTTTTAGGGATGTACTAATATTAAAATGTTATTAAATGTGTTAGTAAAATGTTATTTTATTGTTGTTGTTATTTATTTACTTTATAAACTTTAAAAACGTTTTATTAAATTTAAAATGTATTCAAATTAATTTAATTAAATGTATTTATTTTTTTTTATTTTTTTCTGTTCATGATATATTTTTTTTCCACTTGTAGGAGTAGTTATCTGTCCTGAGACAGAGATGAATAAGAGTACTTTTAAGTTCTATTTGAAATTGTCTTTCATCAAAAATTGTAGGAACCTTGTATATTGTATAGGCTCTTTAAAATGTAGAATGATTGGTAGTTGCAAATGTTACAGCTGGTGGCAATATTGTTCTTAAACTGTCCTCTAGATGGCAGCATATAGTTCCTTAATTTCCTTTGCACCTTAATTGAACGAAGTAGGCAAATTTGTAATTCTAAAACATAATAAATAACCAAAAAAAGTAACAGAATTCCTACAGCATTTCATGTTTATTTTTTATTTCATTTTATGTTTTTCATATATGTCTATTTGCAGTCCCTCCTTAGAGAGAAGATACAGCCCCGTTGTGCAGACTGTAAGGAGCCGGTATTCTTTGCGGAGACGGACACACACTCAAGTGAAGACATCAACCAATGTCAGGCGAGCACAGCCCAAAGTGCTGGTTTCATTTGGTAGACACAAGCTCCGCCGTCTCTCTCTCAACTCCACCTCGCTCGGGACCTCAAGATCAGGTCAGTTACTATGACTGCACATTCACAAAATGCTTTGCAACTCTCAAAACACAATGCAACTCTACCTCTGGCTTTTTAAATGAACTGATTGTTTTTACCCCCTCTGTGACTAATTGGTTTAATTAGTAATTAACACAAAACAGTCTCTGGAAAATTAATTATCGCTGCTTTGTTTGTATTCCTCTGAGAGAGGTTGAGATGGGCTTTATGTTCCCATGGAAACACAAAACTGAGGCAGTGATGAACAGTACACTGGGTACTGTCCTGAAAATAAGGTCTTAATGTAGATGAGGTTGTGGAAATTTTCCTGTCAGTCTCAGAGTCTTGAATGTACTGATATAGCTCAACCCTGGAATTTTATATATGTGACCCTGGACCACGTCGTAAGTAGCACGGGTATATTTGTGGGTGAAAATTATTGTTTTTTCTTTTATGCCAAAAATCATTGGGATATTAAATAAAGATCATGTTCCATGAAGATATTTTGTAAATTTCCTACTATAAATATATCAGAACTTATTTTTTGATTAGTATTATGCATTGCTAAGAACTACATTTGGACAACTTTAAAGGCGATTTTCTCAATATTTTGATTTTTTTTTTGCACCCTCAGATTCCAGATTTTTAAATAGTTGTATCCTGGCCAAATATTGTCTTATCCTAACAAACCATACATCAATGGTAAAAACTTGTTCGTTCAACTTTCAGATGATGTATAAATCTCAATTTTTAAAAAAAGACCCTTATTACCCTTATGACTGATATATATATATATATATATATTTGTTTAAATTGATATTTTTTACGTTTCATTTCTCATAAGTCATTTTAAATAGTTGAATATACCATCTATAAGGCCCACATTTTTGTCTATTGTCTTGATATTGTCTACAAGTGTGCACACTACAGTAATTTGTTTACCCTTTTATTATTATTACATGTTAATTATTCTTAGTTCTTACACATTTTAAGGTGAAATACACTACACAGGTTTTGACCAAATTTTTTGCTTGTTTTGCAGTCTGGATGTGTCCAGTCTTCAGATTTTTAGGAAGTCAGAGTTGACAGATTTCTCTGTGTAGTGTAGTGTATGTTTTTTTTTCGCAATTGACTTCTTTTTTTTCTCAGAATTGAGGTAAAAACTTGCAATTGCGAGTTATAAAGTCCAGTTCTGAGAGGGAAAAAAAAAAATTCTCAGAATTGTGAGTTTATATCTTGCAATTGCGACTTTTTTCTCAGAATTGTGAGTTTGTATCCCACAATTCTGACTATTTCTTGCAGTTGCGAGTTTATACCTAACAATTCTGAGAAAAATAGTCAGAATTGTGAGATATGCAATTAATTTTTTTTTATTCAGTGGCTGAAAGTGGCTTCCATAGATTCTGTCCATTTAGAGGAATATCAAAGATGTTTGATTTGAGTTTTAGCATACAAGTTGTTTTCATTTGTCATGCATTTTCTATCAACAAAGCACACATTTCTGTGTGAGTTTGTTGTGTTTGAAACTACGTGAAAGTTTGGCAGTTTGTGGTTTCCTGTTATAATGTATGATGCCCGGTTTTTCCTCTTTAACCATTTACAAAGTTATTATGCCTAGTGTTTTAAAATCTGGTTAAGGTCAATCATATCATTTTCACAACTTTAAAAACTGTTTTATGCAGTTTTGTCTACTGAACTTTTTTTTTTTTTTTTTTTTTTGGAACAACATTTTATTAGTTGAACAATTTATATGTTGTTAAAGGAGAAATCCACTTCCAAAACTAAGATTCACATATAATGTACTCATCCCTTGTCATCCAAGATGTTCATGTCTTTCTTTCTTCAGACGAGAGTTTGGCATTAAAAAGTATATAAATTGTATCGTTGTTATTAAAATAACCGGTCGTTACGCTACATAAGACATTTCTTTCTCGGCTGGGATCGTTTACAACCGCATTTGGGATCGTTTGAAGCCGCATTTAAACTGCATTTTGGAAGGTCAAAATGGGGGCAGCATAGCAGTCCATTATATGGAGAAAAATGCTGAAATTTTTTCCTCAAAATTTCTTTACGACTGAAGAAAGAAAGACATGAACATCTTGGATGACAAGGGGGTGAGTAAATTATTTGTAAATTGTTGTTCTGGAAGTGGAGTTTTCCTTTAAACAACAGTACAACCCGTTGAACATCCTGTACTTCTGTCCCTCACAGCCTCATTTTTGTTTACGTCAAAAATTAAATATATTGCTACTCTGGTCTATTAGATGTTATTATCTGATCAGAAATGTTACTGTGCCTTGAGAGCCATTAGATTATCAGCTATCACTAGGCCTGCAGGCAGTATTGTGAGAATGTTATATGTTGTTGCTTCAAAACTCACAGCTTGTCTGATTCGGGTAGCTTTTTCATTTGCCTTTTAATTAACTTTTTAACACATTTTATCTTATTTATTTCCTGAAAAGGTATTTCCTTTGTCTGACATTTCCTAATTATGGAAGATCATGAATGAAGTCTATTGGCTTTGACCAAACACCTCCAATAGAGGGCAGCATGTTCTCAGCAGCCTGATTGGTTTAAGAGCGAGTAGGTTTGGGTGTGATGGCCCGTATCCGCTGGGGATAGGAGGAGTTAATTAATTGCCCAATCGGGCCATGATGGTGTACATGTGCCGATAGCGGGTAATTTGCAGCAGTGGCACGCCGAATACGGCTACACTATCAAACCCTGCCAGCGCTCTCGCTCAGTAGATAAAAAGGAGCTAATGCGTAATTATCCCTTTGCAAATTGGATTGTTTTAACGAACTGGAGAATATAAGCCCAACCTGATGGAAAGCAATCACTGTTTTTACAGCCAGCTCCACCCCCTCCGCCCCATCCACAATCTCACTGTAATCGCTTGCGCTCTGTTTCTGCGCACATTAGAGTAGCAGTATTACCATAAAACTGCTTTCCTTTTGCATACCTGTAAATTGCCTGTGTCTCTTTGATATTATTCCCACCAAGGTCTTTTAATAGGAAGTTTTGTCTTGTAACAGCCAGGTGATGCTTCTATGGGGTTGTATGTGAAGAGAGGGGGTGAGCTGGGAAAGACAGGGCGGGTGATGGAGGGGTTAGCCAGAGGGACTCTGTGCAGGAGATAAGAGTGGCTAATAAAGAGCAAATTGAATTACTAATGAGGAGAAAGAGGGCAGCCGCGTTAAAAACCGCCACTAACTGCCTCTGCTCACTGCCATGGCCACCGCCGCGTGACATCTCTTAATTCCTTCTCTGATGAGTGCCCACCGCATGTCTCTCTTTCTCTCTCTCTCCCTCCCTCTCTATCTGTTTACCGAGGCTGGTTGGTTATCTGTTGGGGGATTTAAAGGGGCATAAACCTAAGTGAGCAGTTAGGAGCGTAATGAATTGCGGGCAGGGGAGAAGCGCCTCGATAATCCCATAAAATAGATAAATGACAGAACACAATAGTGAGGAGATGAGAGGGAGAGAGAAAAGGAGAAGAGAGGAAATGAAGCCGCCTGAAGCGTCTCAGAGGAATTTTGGCTTAGGACCTTTGAGGGTTCATACACAAATAAGTAGGGTGGTCTGATTAGTCTATAGTCCATACGGAACAACTTCATATATTTGTGAATGCGTTTACATCTGTATGAGGTCTTACCATGGTTTGCTGTGGCTGCATGCTGCACTATGCAGTTTTTAAGCTTTCGCAATCATGAGCGGTAGTTTCACGATTTTCCTTTTTAAAAATGAATTTATTTTTGCATAGTAGTAAATAAAAAGGACATGAAAGAAAAGCCTGATGAGTTCATTAGTAATATCAAGCAACGTTCAGATTATACATTCAGTCTTCAACATATTTGAAGAGTCCAAACTTGATTGCAAGCTAACTAAAGATTTTTATTTTTTTAAGAAAAATATATTGTTTATATATTAAATATATTTTAATATAATATCAATTATATGAATATAAACATGTACATGTAAATATTTTCAAAATATATACTGTATGTGTGTGTCTTTATATAGTTGACAAATAGGCAGTAAAAATACTTTTTTTGTAAAAGACCGTTTTTGAAGAAGAAATGCATATATTTATGTAGTGTGAAATTTGATATTTGAGAGAATATAAAGGGTCACAACTGTCAATTTTTTCTTTGTATTTTTATTTATTTATTTATTTATTTTTCTGAAGTGTACCATAAATTTGTCCTATGGTGAGACATGGCAAAATAAAAAAAAAAAAAACTCTTAAAAATGTACAAATAGCATGAGAGCGATTCATCTTCATTGTTAGACACTTATTTTCATATAGTGTTACTTGTTTAATATGAAATTATAATTAACATCATTTTTCCCCCCATGACTTGTTGGACAATTTCAAGACAAACTTTGACAACAAGACAAACTTTGCTGTCATCCGTTCATAACTGATAAAAATTATACCATTTGAAGATGAGTGATATTTATATCTCCTCTATTGCAATACTCAACTGTTTTTTATATATATATATTTTAAGATAAAAACAAATCTGTGCTTCTTTTATATGTGTCACACCATAGGACGTTACGTCACACTAAAGGACAGAAATAGTAGTTATTAAAATATTTCTATTTAATTTTAAACTTGTCAAAGGAGAAAGCAAATGTAATTTTGATACAAACAATATCAACATGTTTTTTCAAACAAAACAAAATAATTTTCATCAACAAAATTCAGTCTCTTAGTCAATCGGTATATTACTCTTCTAGCCCCCTGTATATTTCTGTGTCCTCTCTCTTCCACTAATCACTAATCAAGTACCACATTTTATTCTTAATTCATGACACTTTGTAACAGTACAAGTTTTCTGCAAAAGCATACAAAATAGTTTAATTAATGTAATTATTACACTTAAGAACACCGAAAATGATAAAAAAAAAAAAGAATAAAAAAGGAGTCAAACAAATCTTATTTAATTTTTTAAAATGCTTCTTAAAGAGACTTTGTCCTGTGGTGCGACAGTACAGGAGTCACACCAGTGGACATTATCTGTCACACCATAGGACGTTTCAGCTTTTTGTCTCAATTAATGACCGTGCTATTCCAAGCTAACCTGTCATTAGCGGTTAGCAAGACACATTTACTTAGTTTTCCATGATTATTTAGTTTAGCATACAATTTTTAATTAAAAAAAAATAGTTTAGGGGTGTCACACCAAAGGACATTTTTGTAGTGGTTTCAAAAAATATTTGAACAATTCTGAGACAGAAATGTACCGGGGGCTTCAGTAACATGATCATGAATGGGGTCCTTCAACTAATTAAAGTTTTCTCTGGAATTGGCCGATTTAAAACCAGCATCACACCATTGGACATGGTTTTTCAGAGACAAAATGTATCAAGCTCCTACGCATTCAGAAATGTATGGATAAAAAATGTATTGCCATTTACTAAAATAGACACTTGTACAATTATGCCAGAGGTATTTCTTAACATTTTTATGCTTTTCTTTTTAATTTATAAAAGTTGTAATTTATTGAACCATGCTTGAGACAGTCACACCAAAATTTTGACATTTGGCTCAAAAAAAAAATTAAAATAACACTGCAGCTTTTATAACAACAGTTCCATGCAGGGCAAAGAAATGTTTAACGATTTACTGCAATATTAATTATATTTTGTTTTCCTCAATGCAAAATCGAAAACATTTTTTTTTTTAAAATAATAAATAGATTTGGAAAAAACAAACAAACCAAAAACAAAAAAAACAACTGCAACAAACTGTAATGGTCCCTTTTTGGTGGACATTAGTATAGAGGAATAAGTAGAATTCTTATGTCGGTCACATGGGTATACATAACTGACTGTGTCTTCACATCTCCCCCCATGCGTGTTTGTGTAGGCAGCCACTCTCCCATGTGTTTAAGTGATTAACTTGAGGGAGAGTTGCTGTGGCTTTATTTGGTCTGATGTATGTACACCTCCACCCTACCCCCTCCCATTCCACACACACAAATACACACTGTTCAGGTCAAAGTTTTAACTTCTCCTCTGCAAACGATTGGTATTTTAATGTGCAAATCAGAGGGCAGCGTATCTTTTTCAGCTCACGTGCATCCACATGCTGACCTGCTCTGGCATAGGTATGGAGGGTTTACGATTAGGCTGGAGTCGGACACATCACTCTTCTCATAAATGCATACTCGCATAGTCATGTTACCGCAATTCCACAAACACGCCCATATACACACCTTAGCCCTGACTACCTCCATAGGGGTCTTATTACTGTACAATATTTGCACCTTTTTATTTGCCCATAAATCAATGTCTGGGCTTTCACAGCTCTGATCTCCCTGTCATTTTCCACCCGATCTGATGGTGCCGTCGCTCACCAGCTCACGTAAAGTTTACACACATGCAGACGGTAGCCACACACGCAAGTGTCAACAGCACCTAAATATAGGCTTGCGATGTTAATCTTTTAGGTTTTACAATTTTTGTTGTGTAAGTTTTGTATTTTGATATAAAAAGGGCTTTTACATCAACTCAATAAAATATCTTTACAATTTGAAGCTGTGCAGGGGTATTTTAATCTATTCATAGCTGCAGCCTAATTCACAGGGCCCCTATAGTGTTTATTGCTCCCTATACAACAAGCAAGTGATATCTTATAAGTTTAGCATGTATTATGTTCGTTGTGAAGTGCAGTGTAATGTTTTATGAAGGGTTTGTGTATATGTCCATTCTGTATCATCTATTTTTTTCCCTGATTTTATCTTCATGCATTGCATTCTGTCACTTTATATAGGCAGAATGGATCATTTCCATAGATTAACACAATGCCTCACCCCTCAGGGTACAACTGCACACTTGGTCATTGTAAATAAACATACACACATCCTGGCAACCGGGAGTTAAATTGGGATTTTGGAATTGGGGAAACACTAACATCTGGCAAGCCTTTTGAATGGTACAATTTTGAGTTTGTTTTTGAAAGGAAACATTTTATGCTCATCAAAGGCTGCATTTATTTGATTAAAAATACAGTAAAAAAGTAATATTGTGAAATATTATAATTGTTTAAAATAAATATTTAAATTGTTTTTATTTTTGTTTTCTATTTGAATAAATTTTAAAATATAATTTATTTCTGTAAAACAAACCTGAATTTTCAGCAGCTGTTTCTCCAGTCAGTTTCATGTGATCTTTCAGAAATCATTTCTGGATTATTATTATTTGTATTTTTTTGATGGAAAAAAGGAACGTCATTCGTAACATTGTCTTTCACAGTCATTTTATTTATTATAAATAAATAAATGTATTATACACAACCAGTCAAAAGATTTTTACTGTTTTTAAAGAATTCTCTCCCGCTCACCAAGCCTGCATTTATTTGATCCAAAATACATCAAAAGCAGTAATATAGTGAAATATTTTTACCATTTAAAATAACTGCTTTCTATTAGAATATATTTTAAAATGTAATTTATTCCTGTAATCAAAGCTAAATTTTCAGCATCATTACTCATCCTCAGTGTCACATGATCCTTCAGAAATCATTCTAATATGCTGATTTGCTGCTCAAAAAAAAATATATATATATATTATTATTATTAATATTGTTAAAAACAGCTGAGTAGAATTTCTTCAGGTTTCTTCGATGAATAGACAGTTCAGAAGATCAGCATGTATCTAAAATAAAAAGCTTTTTGTAACATAATAATAATAAATGTTGTTTTGAGCAGCAAATCAGAATGTGAGAATGATTTCTGAATGATCATGTGACTGGTGTAATGATGCTAAAAATTCAACTTTGAAATCACAGGAATAAATTACATTTTAAAATATATTCAAATAGAAAACTGTTATTTAAATAATAATAATATTGCAGAATTTTATTTGGATCAAATAAATAAAGACTTGGTGAGCAGAAGAGACTTCAAACAATCATACTGTTTAAAAACTTTTGACTAGTAGTGTATTTTCAAATAGACAGTATCTTTATTAAGAAACAGCATATTTGAAGACTAAACAACTACATTCTGGCCTAAAAACTCTTAAAACTACATTCTGTGACACAAAAGCAACATTATTTATAAAATTATAGTGGATGTGGGCATTCGCCATGACACTTGCTATGACAAATACCGCAAGCCAAGTGATACAATCGGTGAAACGGGGTTTCCGATATCACTAGAATATCACACTCCTCTCAGCCAATCAGATTCGAGGACCAGAAAGAACTGTTGTATAAATGGGTGGTGCTGGAGTGTACAGGAAATGCAATGTACTATCAAACAAACTGCCAATAATTTTTAAAGCATTAGTGCTGGAATGCCGTTTTGTATTATCATGACCAAATTACCCCTCCCTACTGGCAACCATACATGTGTTGTAAATTTTAGAGTTGACAGCCAATGCGTCAGTCTCCTTCTGTCCTTAAGCGTTCGTTCCTTATGTGGTTTGTTTGTTTATTTTAGTTTGTTTTTTGCATCACTCACTAGTTCACACTTCCTTCAGTTTCTGCCACTTTTTTTCACACCACTGCTGCTCCCTCATCTGCTGGATCTCATTCCCCTCCTTCCCCCACCTCCTGTTCTTACATACGCCTCTGCCATATTGAGTACGCATCCCAGCTTCAGTCCGGTAATAAATACCCTGTTTATGACAAATGTGTGTCGGCCGGCCCTGGTTTACTTGATCCACATACCCTCCTGATCCTAGGTTAGCATTGTGGTGCAAAACGGGAACCCTCCTGTGAAACTTTATGGGGTAGTATAGTTAATTATGGATATACGGTTGTATTGTATTTGCATGAATAAAACTGATTTTTACGGCCAAATTTGTGTGTAAAAGGAGATAAAAGCAAAGCAAAGGAGTTTAAAGCAAATATAATATGAATGGCAGATTAGTCCAAACGCAAAAGAAATATTAGATATTTACGAGGGCCAACATGGTGTCTTAATTTCTCTCAACTGTCACCCGAAAGATATTTGCTCTAAATACCACAATGCCACAGTGGTTTCATCAACTGCGTCAGTCACGCTTGTACTCGCACACCGTCGACCGCCAGTCTCCGGGACGAACATTCTGCTCATTCCACATCACTTTCTCAGGCCCTGCATGTCAAGCAGATGGGCCAACTCGCACTTTAATGGGGTGTAATATCTCCCCTCCACCAGTGTCCACTGGATAAACATCCAACTACTCAAATTCGTGCTCTGTACGGGTCCCGGCACGCACACACCAACCTGTTCATAATGCGTCCAGCAGGCCTGTCTTTGGGAGGACCACCCACCACCTGTTAACAGCTATTGTGTGTGTGTGTGGATGTTCAGTATATCTCAACTTGTCTGTCCCTCAGCTGTCTGTTGTCAGTTTCTCTCTGTCTGACTCTGTCTGGTTGTTGTTGGTACAACTGCCAATAACTTTCACCATGTTCTCTCCACCTTCATTTGTTTTAATTTGCCTAAAAGGTGTTTGTCATAGATCAAAACAAGCTTTTGTTGGAACTAATGTGGAAAAATATAGTTGTAAAGCCCACTGACACATAAATTGCATTTAGTGTGATGTAGAGGTGGGCAACATATTGGTAGACATGATTAACCGGTAAAAATTCGTGAACTGGTAGAGATTTTGGACTGTTGTCTCTATCACGGTTACACGCTCATGTGATGTAGCTGTTACGTGGTCAGGAAAACGTATAGTTTGCTCATGTTTTTAAGCACTGTGGTTTAAAAAAAGTAATTTTAAGCTGTTGATGTGCAATCAGCAGTGAAAGAAAACTAACTTGTCTGTCTGAAAGACTGTTTCTGAGTGCTGTCAGAGAGGCACGTGTATGTTAAGGCGATGCTCATAGAGCACAAGACTAATGAACGGATTTATTTTTTAAATTTATAGGCCTTGAAAAGTTAAAAACACACACTTGTATGTGCCAAAATGCCTGTTTTTGCAAGTGTCCTTGTAAGCACAGTAATTCAGGTCTTAATTAAAAGCTACAGCTGAGAAAGAAAACCCACATGTAACAGTATATTGGATCCAGGCAGCTCTTAAAGTGACAGCAGTCTAATATTCCTGCTGTCTGTCATTCATGTTAATCAAACCACAAAAGAGAAAAAAATCTCTCACTGCTCTTGACTTTTTTTTTTTTTAACTTTATTAAGAAGAAATATATTTATTTTACACAGTGACGAATATGTAGTGTTTTTATATATTTGATTACTTTATACAGTGTGTGTAGCATTTCTTATTTATTGGTCTACTGTAGTTCTATTGCTTGTAATTCGTTTCTCATTCTTATTGAATCATTTACTGGTCTTAAGTGAGCTTGAGTTTTTTTGGGGGGGGTTTTTTTAGGTTAGTATTAGTTTTTTGTGTTATTGATACTGGTGAAGAATTATGATATTTAATGAAATAAAATCACTCATGTTGTGATATAATATTTGTTTACAAACAGTTGGCTGTCAGTCATTCTTTAGCTTGAATGCCACCACACACTACTGTTCAAAATTTTAAGGTCAATAAGAGTCCTATATACAAAAATTAATACTTTTTTTTCAGCAATGACAATTAAAATTGATCAGAAGGGACAGTAAAGCCGTTCATATTAATTAAAATAATTAACATTCATGTTAATTTTGCTGGTAAAATAATGCTGTTCTGTTGAACTTTCTATTCTTGAAAAAAAAATGATATAGCAGTTATTTTAAATAGTAATAATATTTTACGATATTACTGTTTTTGTGACTGCATTTTTTCCCCTAAAATGGAGCATAAAAGATTTATTTCAAAAACATTTTACAAAATCTTACTAACCCCTGGAGGTGTGTGATATATATCGCAATTGTTGTTTAAACAATATACGATTTAACGTAATCGAGTATATATCACAAAAACCAAACAAAAACAAACCCAGAGAGTGCACGAATAGTACAAGAAGAGTGATGTTTTTGCCAAATATCAGCACGATTGCAAACGTGATAGTGACTTGATGAATAGCTCAATAATCAAGAACTGAATATAAAGTGACTTACATTTACAACAGTTTTTGTTTTTGCTGTATTTTAACAACAAAATAGTTCCAAACAAAGCCACAGCAGAACTTTTTTGCATCTCTGAGCAACACACGGTGGTGTTTCATCACTAAATCAGCCGTTTGAACAAATCGTTTGAATGAATGACTCAATAACTCACTAATACAGTGATTTGCCACCACCTACTGGCGAATTTAGGTTTATATTTAAAGTATATTTTGTCCACTCTGCAAAATATTGTCTAATTATCGTTATCGGCAATATTAAAAAAAAATATATATTGAGGTATAATTTTTTTGTCATTATCACACAGCCCTACCAACCCCACACGTTTGAATGGAAGTGTATTTTTTTGATCACATTTGATTATTTGATGTCATTTTTAAATAATGATAATAATAAAAATAATAATAATAGTAATAATAATAATAATAACATTGTTGCATGCGTGCTGATCTAGTATTACACTGGAAAATAATGAATAATTAAAATTATTAGTGTTAATTAATGAATTAAAACTAAATCAGTTTGATTGATTTAGGACATAAAAAAATCTGAAGAATGGAATTGGTTTACCATGTAATTTTGTCAATGGACAATTTACAGCACAGAATTTTTTTTTTAGCAGGGGCAGCTTCTGTATATAAATAGATGTTTACAGATCATTTGGTCAAAATGTAGTAGCGTACCATAACAACACCCAGTAACCACAGGACAACGGATCAACCTCAAACCCTTTAACGAAAAGGCCTCTGTGCTCGACATGGATTCCCAGTGTGTAATTCGTGTACAGTCACTGACAGATGTAGAGAGACATTATCCACTGCTCTTGTGCCTCGCTTCTCTCACCCAAGCCTTTGGCTGCTCTCTTGTCAAACTGTCAGCTGGCCATAATTAAAGCTACTCACTGCTCTGCCTTGCGTGACACACCCAAGTAGCAACACAACTAACAGCCACCTGCCAGGCACACCCGTCCCATGCACTTATGTGTAAACTGCATGAGAGCACCTGCAGATTTAGTAGAAGGAGATGAGGCGATTTAGTTTCTATGAAGTTTATAGAAGATGCCCGTCTAATATACACTTACAGGGAAATGTATAGAAATAGAAAATGTGTTTATTGTCAAACTGTTTGCCCACATTTTCACATTGAAGCTAGTTTTGAGTTGGTGCGGTGAAGGGTTGATGTGTGAGATCATTTGTTGAGTGTTTGTGCCAGCAGTTGAAGGGTAAGTGATGAAAAGTGTAATCCAAACGCCAATGAAATGGGACACTGCACTTACACTCTTTCCTTCCCCGTTTTGGGGGTAAATGTTTTCTTGGTATCCCAAGGGGTCTCCGGTAACCCAAGGGACAGAATAAATCAGAAACCTTAGGACACACCTGCTAATTATTTAAGAACATACACGCCATTTATCACCGCCGATACATGCATTGTGTAGGTATATGTACAGGTTCTTGGAACCTAAAAACATGCTTGTATTTATGATTTATGGTGTTCCAGTACAATTATAGCTTTGACTAATTAATGTTGACATGTGTAATCGTCAAACCCAGAAAAAAACTAACCCAGAGTGTGCACGCATAGCACAAGAAGAGTGATGTTTTTGCCTAATATCAGCACGATTGCAAACGTGATAGTGACTTGAATAGGAAGTCAATCAAAAACTGAATGTAAAGTTACTTACATTTTAGACATAACAGTTCTTGTTTTTCCTGTATTTTACCAATGAAAATAGTTCCAAACAAGCCACAGCAGAACTTTTTTGCATCTCTGAGTAACACACGGTGGTATTTCATCACTAAATCAGCCATTCGAACAAATCTGTTGAATGAGTGACTCAACTCACTCATGCATTTTATGTTTATTTTTAAAGTATGTTTTCTCCACTCAGCAAATTTTGTCTAATTATTGTTATATAGACAAAATTCCAAAATATATAGAGTAAAAAAATCCTTAAAAAAAAATATATATATGTA
>JAHKKF010515259.1:0-19355 GCA_019740295.1 Labeo calbasu
GCTATGGCTATAAGTGAATATGGACATGGGCATGTGTTCAGGACTGGACTCTTATCAAACATGTGAAGTTTGGTGCAGATCGGACATTGTATATGCTTGAATTATAACAACTTCCTTTTCCATAGCGAAACATCAAAGTTTGTCGGGCCGCCAAGGACACGCCCTTCAACGAAAACTCAAGATTTTCGCAATTTAACTTCACAAAGGGCTTTAGATTAGACTGACCAAATTTGGTGTTGATCTGTGTAAATCTCTTGAAGGAGTTTGTTTAAAAACAAACGCCTGAAAATGGCAAAAACGGCACAAAACTTGCAGAGAAAATTTAAATTAATGAACTTCCTGTTGGGTTTCAGACTGCATACCGGGGGACTTTTTCGTAGGTATTGGTGTATTACATGTGTACACCGAGTAAAAAAACAAACAAACAAACAAAAAAATTTTATATATATATATATATACCATTTTGTAATAATACTGTTACCACGATTTAAAATAAATTGTACTGCAAAAGTTCGATCATTCTGCATACCACACATTTACTGCTTGTCTCATTAACATAAAGTAATTACCATTATACAGTATGTGTGTGCAAAAAGAGATCCGGTTTATGGCTCCTGAGCTTTCCAAAGTTGTGTAGTGCTGATTAAATGTTTCCAAAGAAGAGAGGGGGAAATGTTTAAAATTCTTCCTGAGCTATCAGGAATTAACAGGAGACAGCTGAGATAGCTGAATTCATGCTCTGAAAATTGAAATGCAGATGATTTGTGATTCATTCAGTCTTGTGTTTTGGCCTCTCAGTGGAGCGGTGACACTGCTTATTATTTTATTGGCTCTTTCTGGTTGGATTGTATTGAATACATGGTTTTCCTGTCGATGAGTCATCCGCTGATCAGATCAGTGAGGCTGAAACTTGCAATGATTTTACAAAGCTCACTTTATACAAATTCAAGAATTGATTTATGCAGCTTTCTCTGTTAATTTCCTTAATTAAAATGCATAATTCTTGCATATGTTTTCAAAACTATGCTGCATTGCAATCTATGTATTTGTGTGAAACAAAAGGTACATGTCATCATTTTGCTCAGGAATGGTTTAAATTAGCTTTAACATGATTTTGCTGTAAATGCAACTATCTATAGTACAGTAGCTATAAATGAAAGGAATAGTTCATCCAAAAAAATGAAAAAATGCTGTAAATGTACCCACCCTCTGGCCATCTAAAATGTAGTAGATTTGGTTTCTTCATCAGAATGTATTTGGAGAAACTTAGCATTACATCACTTGCTCACCAGTGGATCCTCTGCAGTGAATGGGTGCTGTCAGAATTACAGTCCAAACAGCTGATAAAAACATCACAATAATCATAACTCCAGTCCATTAATTAACATCTTCTGAAACAAAAAACAGCTTGTTCGTAAGAAGCAAATCCATCAAGGCCATTTAACTTTAAACCGTTGTTTCCGACCAAATCCAAGTGCAAAATCCATAATATCGATTCTTCCAGTGAAAGTCCATTCCAGTGAAATGTCCTCTCACGTCAAACAAAAAAACTTTTTAAACTCCTGTAAACGATGCTTGATCTGTGCATATTTCTCTCCTGATTCAGGCAAGACAATTTTTTCACTCGAGAAAGCAATGTTTAATATTTGAGCAATATTAATCATTTGAGTTGCATCTTATTTGGGGGTTATTCCACACAATTTACACTCAGGAAGCATTTGAGTAGAGTTTAATGTTCAGTGGAATCCCATTTTCAGTGTGTGCAACCACTGCCGACAACTGAAGCTTAGCCAATATCTTCTTGTGTTTGATTAATCTTTTTCCTTCTTAAAAATCTGTTGTAACATATATTTTGGAGCTACATTACTTGGCTTGTCTAACAAGGTCAGTTCCATGTAGCACTCCCCCTTTGTGCATCGATCGCACTGTGACCCAATCCCTATATTTGTCGTAAGGCAAATAAGCCACACTGCGTGAGTCCCAGGTTTGTTTAGTATGCCTTGAGCAGCCTTCAGCTTGCGAAGGATCTCAATGGAGGCTGGGTCCACTCGTAACCACTGACCTTTCACAGACCTCTCAGCATTTTCCCCACACTGTTATTTCTTTGTCTTGCTTGTGTTCCACTGAAAAGGAATCTATTATTTATTTAACTCTGGTGCGAGCAGAATGTTTTATACATTAGTCTTCTCTGACTGCACACACGGGGTGAAGGATCAATCTGAAATGCAGTCCCTTTCAGCTGAGCTGTCTTACAAACAGCCATATGAGTCATTTAACATCAGCGGCTCTTTTAAACCACAGTTAAAGTTTTAATAAACCGATCTGGGTGTCGTATTGACCTAATTTTGGAAAAATGTGAACAGCTTTGACTGGTTTAACAATGTAAATTTGTGTACAGTTGCAGCCGTAAGGGTTTATCGTTTATGTACACTACCAGTCAAAAGTTTTTGAACAGTAAGATTTTTAATGTTTTTTTAAAGAAGTCCCTTCTGCTCACCAAGCTTGCATTTATTTGATCCAGAGTTTTATTATTTAAAATAACTGTTTTCTATTTGAATATATGAAGAGTTCATTTGCAAAAACAGATAACTCAGTTTTCAAAATCTCAATCAAACTGCAGTTGGGTTATTTTCATTAAGTAAAAATAACTAAAAAAAATACAGCTAACTAACACAATAAAACAAAGGATCTGAAGGATCATGTGACACTGAAGACCGGAGTAATGATGCTAAAAAATTTAGCTTGGATCAGAGGAGTAAATTACATTTCACAATATATTAAGATAGAAAGCAGTTATTTTAAAAAAGTAAAAATATTTCACAATATTCCTGCTTTTACTGTATTTTGGATCAAATAAATGCAGACCTGGTGAGCAGAAGACAATTCTTTAAAAAACATTAAAAATCGTACTGTTCAAAAACCTTTGACTGGTAGTGTACATGTAAATGTAATGTTGTATGTAAATTAGGGATGCACTCACATTACAGTTGTGGTCATTATGACAAAATGATAGTTGTTTTAATGTTGTGACTTATTGCTGTTGGTAAATGGACAATATTAAAATGTATAGACGTTTTTTTCTGAACGCGGCAGTCACGCCTGATTCTTAACCGGAAGGATGCTTTGCATTTCCGGTCTCCATTGTTTCTAGTCAAATTAGCGTATATTCCGATCTGATAATCTAATGTTAAACCTATTTAAATGTTGTTAAAAAGCACATCGCTCAATAGCGCCATCACTTTGCAATGTCGCGATGACCGTCATTTGTCCGTGCCTCACTCCTCAAAGTTTAATGAGTGTGTAGATGACACGAAGCTGCCGACGTTAGATTACGTTACATTAAAAACAGATGGGCGCTATTTGAATGGGCTCCTGTGGAGACCGGAACAGAAGAGCATCCAATGGGAAGTTAGAATTCGTAATAACTCAGAGTTGTCTGACATCTGGACATGCCTAGAAGTTACCGCCATGATGGTACTGTGTTTTTATGATAAAATTATGTGAAATTATGTAACTTTTATCACAAGAAGAATACCAGTGAGTGATACCAGTGAAAGAATTACAAGATTTACTAGTCACTATAAATAATTGCAACCGCATTTTAAAATATTTTGACACGAAAATGAATGAACATCTATTTTGACCAATTATATTTTCCTCCCATTCGAAAATGAATCCAGCATTTATGTGAGGGATGAAGGATTTGTATTTCACTCCCAAAACTGTATACTGCGTGTACAGGGTATATGGCCGTTAGCAGCATGAAAAACAAAACTTTTATTCAAATTCTGAACGGATTATATTTAGCCTAGAAAGAGCACAAACAGCCCTTCCTTTATAATCACTAAAAAAAAGTGTCACTTACTTAAGTTCATCGCGATCTCACAAAGTTCCCGTCTCATCCTGTTACAGTGAGAGAATTCACGAACATGCAGAGCAAAATCCGGCGTTTAAGCCTTGAGTGAATTCTGTCTCATTTGAACGGAACGGCCAATCAGAGATGTTCAAGAATCAACAGGTAAGTCTGTGATTGGCTACATTGCTTAGTTACAAAAACACGTTGTAAATAGAAACGTTAATTTGACGCTCTCCAGAGCGCAAACACAAATAAGCGAGCCTTTACCATCTGTTTTGCTAATATCCTATTATTACATTTTCAGCTTACTGTGGTTTTCACTGCATGAGAAAATATATGTGGTGTAAAAGCGTGAGAAAAGTGTCAATTGCGTGAGTCTCACGCTGAATGCGTTCTTATTTACAAATTACGTTTAGTCTAATTTATTTGTCATGTTTTCCTTTCCTGCTCTTCCTGTTTTTACTTTTTTTTTTATTGTGGAAATAAGCATGACCAATTAAATATTCAATATCAGTTGATACTGATAAACTCATAAATGAAATTATACATCTCTGACTCAAAGAAAAGTAGCCATGTTGTTTGTTTTTGATGCATTTTTGCCATCTTATACTGTATTTTTAATATTGAGTGCTATCCAGTCTGGGATAGGGCTATGCTGTTGTTTTGTTCACTGTAAATGTTCACTTATGTGCTTGCACCTTATTTTATCATAGTTGTGAAGAGCTTGTTAGCACTGTTTCTAGAGTGCTGTTTTAAATCACTGTGTCAAAAGGTGTTTACAGCCTTTGGGCCATAACGACACACCTCACCTATCTTTAAAACATACATGCATTACATTTCTGCCAGCATTTCCACACGGGCATGACAGGTTGTGAAATGATAACCAAAACTGTATTCCTTACCCATCATCTCAGTGTCTGTAAAAGTGTCCTAAACACACACATACACAAAATGCGCACAAAAATAACTATAACATGCAGTAGCAAACTCCATGCTGGTTGTGACACAGGAATGAAGTCATTTTGCAGAGGAAAAATATTGAGAAAGTTTAACTCTTTATGAAGACATCAAATTGTCCAATAGCATCTAGCGGATCTGCTTCAGCTGAACACAAATTGCATGTCTGTCAGAGAATTTTTGCTCCCTCCCTGCCCTACCATGACTGATGCCACTAAAGTCAGACGTCTTGTCCTCCTCGAATTAATCTTGCTTTAAGGCGCTCAGCTTGGTGACAGGCCAGATTGTGAAAAATGTCTGCTGCAAGCCAGTCTGACTCGCTTCCTCCCAGGCCTCTCGAGTTCTTTCTAGATGTAAAGGACTGAGTGTGATTTATTGGCCCGGGCTGTGCGTGGGGTATCTGGATATTTGTGAGCTGATTCGGCCGTGTGCGCTCATCAGTACTCTGAAGCTGGAAATGTGGCATGAATGCGAGTGTAAACACAATTCCTGCCTACAACTACAGGCCTTGCCTCATTAGACTGTGTAAATGAAGGCTTCTCCACGCTCGGGTCAGGAGGCAGGACACGTCGAGCGAGCCACTGAGACGCCGGTACATGCACCCATGCGGAATAGCAATGATATCCTAACGCGGACCTCATTTGTATGTTGCTAAAACACCATAAATAAGTACACGGTGACTTTTGGTAAATGTTAGTCGAGCAGGACTTTAATCAACCTTCGCTGCTGGAGCATTACAATAAAAAAACAGAAGCTCGAATGCTTCACATGTACTTTTTAATTAAATATGCTGTTAATTAGTTTGAAATGTTTACCAACAAACCATTCAGGTTTCAAAGTGTCACCGCTCTTTCATCCTGAATTGTTGGTTTAAAGGAGGGGTCTGCGGTAGGGTTTGATAGCTAATTACTGGCACATGAAACGGAATGGGGTGGGTGCTTTGATATGTGCGCACCAGTGGGGCGGCAGCGGGGGTCTTAGACCCGGCACGGGGCGTCGCTCGGAGTATCAGGGGTCTGGTTTGGTCACACTGCTCATCCCTGTGCTTCACGTCATAACAAGTCTGTGCCAAGTCTTGAGCAGGGAACAGACCATGTGAGCCCAGAGACTGTCAGCACCATGGACAGTTCTCTCACTGCATGAGTGCCTTCCCATCATACTGTACATTACACAATGAGATGGAAGTTGTTCAAGCACAGTGGGGTACAAATGTCTGTTTTGTTGTAATCTTTATTATTATTACGCTGTAAAAAAAGTAGTTCATCACAAGCAGCTTTTCCACAATATGACACTATATTTAACATTTATTAAACAAAAGAAGGATAACATTTTACAATAAGGTGACATTTGTTAAAATTAGTTAATGTATTAACTAACATGAACGAACAAATCGTATTCGTCTTTGTTAACATTAGTTAATGAAAACATTCATTATTTGTTCATGTTAGTTTACAGTGCATTAACTATTGTAACAAACCCAGCTTGTGATTTTAATAATGCATTAGTAAATGTTGACATTAACAAAGATAAATGCTGTCGAAGTATTGTTCATTCTTAGTTCATGTTAACTAATGAACCTAATAGTAAAGTGATTCCAAAAGAAGATGTAACATAAAACCCAAATAACTGATTACAAGAAACATGATTATTTAAACGAAATACTCTTAAATGTCAAGTGTCACGCAAGGAATTCTGGGAATGTACAGTTTTTGGCTAAATTATACATTGTTTTGTTCTTTTTTACTTTTTAAAACTGTATAATTAACTTTAATTTATCTGTAAAAATACATTAAATGTTTGGATTGATTTTTTACAGTTTTTTCCTGTTTATAGTATGGGAACTTACTGTTAACCTTTAAAAAAATGTCATAGTATTTCTACAATATTTTACAGTTACACTTTTTTTTTTTTTACAGTGTATTATTATTATTATTATTACAATGTATATATGCATTTAAATATAAATGTTTAAATTATATTAATGTATGTGTGTACACAGTATGTACGTGTGTGTGTGTTTATATATTCTGTGTATATTTATATATATAATTAATAATTTGAGTGAAACTATATTATGGAATTAATATTATTAAATATATTTATTTGATTGATATGATACATCATCTGAAAGCAGATTAAATAAGTTTTCAATTGATGTGTGGCTTGTTAGAAGAGGTCAATATTTGGAATCTAAGGGTTTAAAAAAATCTAAATATTACGAAAATCGCCTTTAAAGTTGTCCAAATTAAGTTCTTAGAAACGCATATTACTAATCAAAAATTAAGTTTTTATTTATTTACAGTATAAAATGTACAAAATATTTTCATGGAACATGATCTTTACTTAATAATGATTTTTGACATAAATGAAAAATCAATAATTTTGACCCATACAATGTATTGTTGGCTATTGCTACAAATATAGTAGTCAACATTTGAAGTGGATCAAAAAAAGTTAATCAAAGTTGTCCTAAGACGAGAACAGATATTGTTTTGGTTTTAGGACAACTCTGATGAAAGGTTTTGATCCACTTCAAATGTTGATTACTGTATACCTGTGCTGGTTTTGTGGTCTAGGGTCACACATAAGATTAAATTTGAGTATATATTTACAAAACTGAATATATACATTTAAATCAATAAGTCTGAAAATATAGAAGCAAATCCAAAAATATAGTTATAAATTTAAATATATAAATGTAAACAATTAATGTAAAGTCATAATTCTGACTATAGAAATGTAAATTGGAATATACATTTATAAATCCTGAATACACAAGTGCAAATCTGAATATATATCATCTACTTCTCAATTTAAATATGTCTTTGTTATCAGTCAGTAAGTGGAAAATTAACTGAAGTCTGTGTTTTTGTACAGGTTAGACTTCATTTTGCCAACTGAATGAACAGACACATCACAACAGTTAAAGTGACACATAAATTATTCATATCAAATTACCTTTTACAGTCGCTGTCTTAAATGTTACAGTTCTCTGTGAGGTTTATAATAAATCTTTTTCTTTGTGTGGCAACTCACCTGCACATTGTGAAATACTGGTCAGGAACAGAGTGAATCTGGGCATCACATGGTTAGGGCAGTTTGGATGGCCTTTATGTCACCAGGCTATGCCTGGTCTTCGCTGGAAACCTGTGATGACACTGCTGCTTTGTGGAGATCCACCAGGCCTGTGCCAGATTACTCCGGGCTTGCGATGAGATCAGACATTAGTCACTGACATCCTGACAAGGTCAGCCAGAATGGCCTGTGCCAAACTGGACACCACAGTGAGAATTCTCACCACACTCGAACATTTGTCATGCTGTAGTCATCCTGCTCTTCATGGAGATTCATTGTGACCAGAAGTCGTGATGCAGTCATTACTGCTGGCTTCTAATATTTTGCAAATGTATGATGGATGTTTTACAAGCCAGATGTGATTGAACTTAAACATGGAATGAAACAGCTCTAATGCGGGCTATTGGAAAATAGGTGAAAATACTGGAAAATACTGAAATTATCCAGGGATGGACTGGACATGAAGTATATTCATGTGTGTGTGTGTGCAGTTGGTTGTGATGGACCAGCTGTTTTCAGTCCCGCTCCATCCCTGCAGTCATCATACATATTGCATTCGAAAATCAGATAATCTCAAAGCAGAAATGCTATTGAAACGCCTTGCAGAGATACGAAATGCAAGACCTGCTTATAACGTCAGAGCTGTCCAAACAAGAAAGATTCCCACCTACTGCAGGTTTTAAACAAAGCTTACTTGAACCATCATCGTGACTCCTGCACAATAAGAAGAAGCACTCAGACATGAAAGAACCAAAGAACAGGGGAAAAAACCCAATTCTTCAGAGAATGAAGTTCACCTTGGCTATATACGTGCCTTCTGTGTCCCAAAGCACAAACACGGACAAGGTCAGTTACAACCGAGTCTAAAATTCATGACCCACAGTGAAATGAAAATGAGAAACAGAGAGTGAAAAACATGTCAACTAGAAAGCAGAGTAAAAAGTCTGGTCGGTTATTTGTCTGTGAGATTTAATAAAAATGTTGTGGAAGAGGAGAATATATTTAGAATAAATTTACATAATTCTATACAGATGGGGAAACTGCAAGACGTTGAATTAGCAGAGTATCAGAATTCGGTTTGTTACAAAAACTGTAAAAGAAAATGTATATATACATCAATATGGTTTAATTGTTGTTTGCTTCTGTTGAAGTATTTATTATTTAGCAGTTCTTGCAAAGTTAATCATGCCTTTAAACGTATAGAGGTAAAAAAATGCTTTAAGTAAAAGCGTGTGAGGCTGACAGTGGCGTTTTAATGCATTTCATAACCTCGGGCTGTGTTCGAGAATGTACTCTTTTGAGGGATATTTTGTTTTGCATCCTAAGTCAGACAGTGTTTGTACATAGATGTGCTTGATAATGCGGTCATTGACAACACGGCTCTCAAAGGCAGGAGAAACTCCTGTTTTAGTACTAATTAAAATAGTCGACTGCACACTGTTCTCTCTCTAACAATGTGTGTGCCACCTCACATCAAAAGTAATTGTTCCCCATACATCACTCTGCGCTCACACACCAGGCTAATTATTGTTTAGCTCAATGGAAACAATGTATCCTACCTCCACTGAGATCCCACAAATTTTGTCAGCCAACTTCTTTCTTTTTTCTTTTGTGATCATTTATTTATTTACTTACTTATTTTTTAGTCTTTACTACCTTTCTGGGACTTGAAAGTGTCAGTTGCATTGCTGTCTATGCAGGGTCAGAAAGCTCTCAGATTTCATCGAAAATATCTTAATTTGTGTTCTGAAGAAGAACGAAGGTCTTACAGGTTTGGAACGTCATGAGGGTGAGTAATTAATGACAGAATTTTCATTCTGGGGTGAACTATGCCTTTAATTTTGATTTCATAATCATTTTAGTTTTGATGTTGTAAATGACTGGGATGGCTCTTTTTGGCATGCAAAACAGCTAGGTAATAAAATAGAGTTCCTGCCGGGTTTGTGTTAATAATATCGGGTATTAGCACATTAAATTTCACCTTGGAGAAGTGGGACTAATATCCATTATTAGCGTATGTGCAGGATCAGCCATGGGAATGACTTTGGTATGCGTGTGCCTTTCAGACAAACAGCCTTCCTGCCAAGTCAGGCAGATGCACGCAGATTCTCTGTATATTTCAATGACTTCTTTCACTGGCACAATGCTGCCAATGGCCCTGAGCTCTGGCTCCAAGCTTCAGAAGAGTGAGTCACAATACCCCAGCTACACAGTCATCTCCCTGCGCTCCACAGTGACAGCAGGCCCGTACTGCAAGGTGAACAGTCTGGACCAACATGAAGAGAAACATTATTGTCTGTCTTTTAATTACTCTCAAGATAAAAAAAAAAATGGGAGCAGGAGGAGGAGGAGAGAGTTTCCGGGCAACTTGTCCATCTGTTCATCTATAAATTGGATGACAATTCTACAATTTGTGAATCCTAATTTGTGAGTTGTTTATTGCACTGATCATATACATGTACTCGAAAGTATATACTAAAAGTTTGATGCACATGAACTTCTAATTGTCTAGTGTTATATAATCAAGCATGAATTCACAATATAGCATGACTTTGAGTGCCTTATTACTGTAGTGTTACAAACAGCAGCCTCTTAATAAAAATGCTAAAGGATTAGTTCACTTCCAGAATAAAAATTTTCTATATAATTTACTCACCCACTTGTCATCCAGGATGTTCATGTCTGACTTTCTTCAGTCGGAAAAGTTTTTTTGAGGAAAACATTCCAGGACTTTTCTCCATAGAGTGGACTTCAGTGGGGATCAGAGGTCGCGTTAACTAAAAATTGTCCGTCATTGATGGAATTTTTTTTAGCAGTGACGGAAAAATCTGAAGACCGTCTGTCACTTTGATAGATTTCACTGAGAGTGATCTATTGTAAATTGTAACTGTAATTCCCGCCGATGTCCAGTTGGTGGCGAGTGCGCTCCAGTGTGGCAGCAGAGCACAGGATACAGAACAAATAGGAAACTTTCACTAAGTTTTTGCTAGGTGAGTACCCAGTTTAAGCCAGCTATCTATCACGCCACGTTAAAGAGCGCCAAAACGGTATTTATTGTTTCAATTTCCTATTGAAATGGGCAGAATTTGTAATCTGAGACTTTGTTTCATAGCAAGAGTAAGAAAGCACAAAACTATTGCGGTTTATGGGATGGGAGGAGTAGGACCCTATGATTTCTGCGATGTGGAAAACGCGGACGGAATCACGGAATCCAGTCATAAAAACGGAATTTACTGAATAATGTGGAATGTCACGGAATTTGTCAAAGTTCTAATGAATTAATCAAAAGTAGGTCATTACACTTAAATCAAACCGCAATATGGACTAGTATCTGTAAATATTACGCTGCAAAAATGTGAATCCTGCATGTTCTGTGTGTGTCTGTTTTAATGAATGGAGCAGAGGAGCGGTTTTGTTTACTACACACTGAAGTGCACATGAGGCTCCCATGATGTCAGCGTCTGTGGTCTCACTAAATGAGGACATAAATACATGAACGATATCTGCTGAGAGTCACTTTATGAGCATTTGACCGTTATATTTTAGCAAAACCAGCGTTATATCATATACACACAGAAATGTAAAGGTAGACATGGCAACCCGTCAAAATAAAAGTCCGGTTTAACTGGAAGACATAATGCAAGATATATATTACTACTATTACTACTATTATTACTAAAATGAAACAAACGTTATTTTTTAGGGATTAATCACATGTAATTTTAATAGTAAATTCCCCTTTGTTTCATTTATCTTTTAATTAATTAAAAGACAAATGAAGTTGATACAATTGTTTTATGCCTTTATTTGATAACCAGAACATTTAAATACACAACACTGAATTTCTGAGGGTAAAAAAAACTTTCATAAGGCTATTTTAAGAATACATTTGAATAAATTAAGTATACATTCAAATAATTAGACATGCTAAAACACAGAATTTGATAACAATAAAACATTTCATAGGGCCCTAAACATGTCATTGTTGTTAAACCTTTATTAAATTGATGTGAAATTGTATCAATTTCAAGATTTTAATTAATCAGACATGCTCTTTGATTAATAAAATTGAATTTAACCATTAAAAAGGAGTTGAGAAAAATTAAAATGGGAAAAAACGGAATCCAGAAAAATTCAAAAGGAAAAAACGAAATTTGGAATAAAGTAAAACGGAATTTGGGAAAAAATAAAATGGATTTCATAGGGCCTTAGAGGAGCACTATGTATTGTTCATTCATCAGCTGAAAACAGCATAGACCAAAAAATTAAAATTGAGAAATCTATTATTTTTTACCCAACCTGTATTTTGTTGTCTTTACTGTCAATCACTGTCACTATCACCAGGTGTGTGTGGTGATGAATATGAAAAGTGACACACAGTCTCCGTTAATCTGTTCCCTTCAAAATAAATGCATTAGCCTAAATCGTTCTGTAGGTTCATGATTTAAAATGAAAATGTGAACAAAAATAAAAGCAATTAAATTTATTATAATTAAATATAAAAAATAAAATGACGGGTAGCAATATATTATGATAGAATTTTTTACAGTTTTTACAAAAGAAAGAAAGAAATACATGAACATCTTGGATGACATGGGGCTGAGTAAATTATCAGGAAATTTTTATTCGGGAAGTGCCTTTAAAATAATAATAAAAAAAAGTAAAATAATAAAAATGTTAAAGACATTGTTAAAAAATAAATAATTACAAATTTTCATAACTTACTCATTAAAAAAAAAGCGTTATTCTTCCATTAGGCCTATATGTTTTTTTTTGTGGAAATTTTGAGGGCTTTTTTTTAAGTTTAAAAATTGTAATATTGTGCTGAATGTTTTTCTGTATACATGAACATCATCATATGTGAGAGTCCTTTGCATTAAGAGTTTAAAAACCCCTGTGCCAGAAAATGCAGTGTAAGATAGCTAAAAATAGTAATGATGATAATCAAAATAGTCAAGTTTTATGCTACACATCCTAGTTCGAAATCACTCCAGTGATATTTTATTATAAAGTGATAAAGGAAGAGGTCTAACAGATGATATTGCAATATGACACTTGACGAGCGTTTTCAATATTGTATCTCTCGCTTCTAATATTGAACAGCTATCTAGCGCAGTATATTAGACGAGTCTAACAAGCCGAGGCATTACGTCCACGCATAGGTGTAATATTTTGATGAGTGCGTGCGCTCCGGAATGTTCCACCGGAATAATAACGGTCACGCCAATCCTGTTCCATCACCCTGCTTGTGTTGCACGGTTTCCGTGGAAACAGGTTATTGCTACCAGAAACAAAGATACTCTCCAAGGGCAGATGCACAGACTTCAACAGGTTTCATGCCTACACTTCTTGTCAAGACCTCCCCAGAAAGAGAAAAGGAAAGATTAATGGAGTCATTTTGTCTAAAGCACATTTATTGCCCCTTTGCCTGAAGATAATGGTCATATGGTTGCACCTGTGCTGTTTTCTACACCCCAGATCCTTCTAGTTGATATCATGCTGTTGATGCCTTGTTTTCAGAAAGCAACGATGTCATCTCTTGTCAGTTGGTTTGTGCTGCTAGATTTGCAAAGTGGCAGAGATGCTCATTAAATGTAATTCTGGGGATAACAGTTTTTTGACTTTCAAAATATTTCCATAAATTGCTATAACATTTAATAAACGAGCGTTCTTGCAAATAATGGCAGGATGAAAATTAACTGGGGAAAAAAACAAGTCAATATGTTGCTTTCTGAATTTCTCTGTGCAGTCCCAGGTGCTGTACTTGCTCAGCATGAGGTGAGCAGTTTGTCGGCTCTGACTGTGGTTCTCATCGCTTGGCTCAGAGTAATTTCAATCTGTTCGACAGCTTTATCATCCGGCTTGTGTTAACATGAGGAGTGATTTGTGCATTGTGGGATTCTGTCTGGACTGCGTGTCTGGACTACACGGATGATTTCAAATATAAACAAGAGCTTGCTTCTTTATTGATTTTTGAAATGTCAGATTTTTTTAGAGAAAAAAAAACATGGATGCACATGATGTTTCATACAAGCTGTGAAATTATACTAAACAGCTTATTGTAATGGGTAAATTCAGTTTGTGATTCAGTAGTGTAGCATAAATCACAAACTACAAGTAAAACGAGTTTTTTTTCAGTGATTAGCAGTAAAAAATGAAATGGTAAATCGCTTTTGTATTGCACGCACAGCTTAAAGTGATAGAGCACCCAAACATTAATACTCACCCTCATGTCATTTTCAAAGAACTTTGTTCATCTTCAGAACACAAATTAAGATATTTTTGATGAAATCCGAGAGATTTCATAGACGGCAACACAACTACCACGTTCAGTGTGTAGTAAGGTAGTAAGGACATTGTTAAAATAATCCATGTGACATCAGTGGTTTAACCGTAATTTTATGAAGCTACAAGAATACTTTTTGTGTGCAAAGAAAACAAAAACAACAACTTTATTCAACAATCTCTTCTTACATGTCTGTCTTCGACACACGTTGATGCGTTGTGTTGCTCTCTCATGAACACTATTTTATCATTGTCCTTTGACTGGGCCTTTAACTTGATAGTTGTGTTGCTGTCTATGCAGGGTTAAAAAGGTCTTGGATTTCATCAAAAGTATCTTACTTCATGAACAAATGAGCAAATAACCAAACAAACTCAAGAATGTCCTCTCTTTCATGTAGCATTTGGGATTTCAGATCATTTAAGTGTAAATGAAAATTACTAATGACTAAACAATTTACTGACTCAGTTAAGTATTGCACAAATATTACTGTGCAGCATTTTGTGTCTTCAGTTTTAGCAAATATTTAGAACACAGAACGTGCAGTTACATAGTGTTGCTAGTTTTTACTGAAAATGTAGAATTTATCTGCAGCACTGTTAACCCAGTTGAGCTTGTGTTTGTGCCGTATAAATACCGCTCTGATTATAGAATTAAATAAAAAAATGCTAAATTATATTGCCTCTCAAAATAGCTTTGGTGTAGATAGACATTGTATCTTATTTTTTTGTAGCATAGGGAAGTTTAAAGTGATAGTTCACCCAAAAAATTAAACCCACCCTCATGTTGTTCCAAACCCGTAAGACCTTCATTCATCTTTGGAACACAAATTAGGATATTTCTGACCCTGCATAGACAGTAATGCAACTGACATGTTCAAGACCAAGAAAAGTAGTAAGGACATCAATAAAATAGTCCATGAGACATCAGTGGTTCAACCATAATGTTATGAAGCTACAAGAATACTTTTTGTGTGCAAAGAAAACAAAAATAATGACTTTAGAGAACATGAAGAAGATGAGTTGATATTTTGATTAAGTATTACCAGAAACATACATGGATGAATCATACAAAATAAAATATATAACATGCATTAACAAAATAGAAATTTCCATTTCATGCTGACTTTAAAGTGGTATCATGGTTCTTTGTGAAATATTTCATTCACATAACCAAATTTTAATACTTACACAAATGATTCGTCTAATAGAAGACCCAATTGTAGCTAAACTTGGCCCAAATTGATCTTTTGTGCTTAGTTTATGTGTAATTGTGCAGTTTCATCAGTGAATAATGGATGAGAGCATTAGAGGTTGTTTTTTTATATATTTGTGAATGCAACAGGTCCGTTTGAACTCAGACAGTGTAAAAAATCCTGCACTTTTTTAACTTCAAAACACATCAGCTTCTCTTCTTCGAGTCTAGATTTACTCCAAATATTACGAGTCGTGATTTTAGTGCGGGGACGAGTGGGTGTGAGAGAAAGAGAGAGAGAGAGAGAGTCTGAATGCAGTTGGGGTGGAGGTGGAGGTGGGGGGTGTTCGGTTTTCTCTGATGTAAAATGTCACATGCAAACTCTCGGCGAAGGATTCCCGTTAGATTAGTCATGAGGTGAGAGGTGGATCAGAGCCAGACGTGACGTTATGAAGCTGTGGAAGTGACCACGCGGAGAGGGCCAGAGTTATTGATACCGAAGCCTTTTGTTCCTTCGCCTACAAAATTGGACTTTTTGATATCTGCGTCTTGCCTTCAGTTGGAGAATTTCGTGTGCTAAATTGATCCCGTCCAGCAAGCTCAGAATGATACAGACATTGTAGCTGTGTGACATTACACAAAATCAATGCAACACTATGTGTTAGTGACCTTTATTGCTGCAGTACGTTATGTCAAACCTGTCAAGAGTACACACTTTGAGGCCGTACCACTCATTTGAGCGGCTAACCTCTGCCACGGCTGTAGACAGATCGTCTCTGGGCACCACAAAGGAAGCGTCCACGGAGTGTGATGCATCTGGAAACTGTAATACTTCACAGTCTTTAGGGATGACAACAGGGGCAGGTGTCATATTTTACTTGAAAAGCTTTCTTTAGCAAGTGCTTCATCTTCTACACGCCCTCATACATTTTTTAGAGCTGCCGTTCCACTCGCCCCTCTCATCTCTGCGTAACCCGACCATCAAAGGACTGATATTATCAGCGACTGTGGGTGCCGCGGCCATTATCCGTTAAT
This sequence comes from Labeo calbasu, assembly GCA_019740295.1. Classification (NCBI taxonomy): domain Eukaryota; kingdom Metazoa; phylum Chordata; class Actinopteri; order Cypriniformes; family Cyprinidae; genus Labeo; species Labeo calbasu. The sequence goes on from JAHKKF010515259.1 coordinate 16,401, forward strand.
GCGGCCTTTTGACTTGTGTCATTACAGGAATGATCACCTGTAGACAGCCGGCCTGAGAGCTGTCGTGTGAGACTGAATGTGTATCGTTGGTTTGGACGTGTGGGTCAATGTATTTTATTTTGATTTATTTATTTTAAAATTCATTTAAAATGCAATGTATACACACAGTATGTTTTACACATACACCATGTTTTTTTTTAAAATTTGTTTATTAAGACTTTTTTTGGAGGACATATTCAAACTGTTATAATGTCATAAAAAATTCTCATAAATGTCTCGAAACATGAAATTCTTGAAAAGAAGTACAAATTGTAAAAAAAAAAGTTTTTTTTAATTAAAGCAAAGATTAATGGTGTATTTTTTTTTACAAGAAAATACTGTTTTAGTCTTTCTATTTAATTCTTAAACAGAATTTAATTCTTTGTAATTAATTGTAAAATTTTCTAGCAGTTGATTTAAAAAAAAATGTTTTAAAACCATTTTTTCAGTATTGTTTGGCATAACTTGTAATTTGTAATTAATTTTAAAATTTACTAGCAATTGATTCAAAAAATTGTTTCAACACCATTTTTTTTCAGTGTAGTTTGGCATAAGTTGTTTCCGTTACTTCATACTTGTTACTTATTAATATCTCAAAAAAACTTTGATTGTATGTCAGGGTCAATAAATGTCTTTTTTTAGATGATATTAGATAATTTATAATATTAGATAGATTTATATAATATATCATCTCTCTGTCTCTCTCTCACTCTCTCTCTTTATATAATTTATATACAATATATAATTTTTGGGAGAAAAGTCTAAAAGTTTTTTATTTCTGAATTAATAATGAAAGATATTTGTAGACTACATACACTTATATACATTTTATATATCTATAATTCATCGTAATTACGGATATTGAAATAAACATGCCCTAATATCTGAAAAAAAAACTTTGTGTCAGGGTCAATAAATGTCTTTTCAGATATTAGATAATTTTACAACAAAGCAAGATTAGTTAAGATTGCAAAATATAATATTATATCTTAATTAATAATTTAGGATATTTGTAAAAAAAAAAAAAAATATATATATATATATATCCAATATATCCTTTTTTGAGAAAAGTATAAAAGTTTTTTATTTCAGAGTTAATAAAGATATTTGTAGAATACATACATACATACATATTTTATATATCTATAGTTCATCATAATTATGGATATTGAAACCAACATGCGCAAAGAGCAGTTACCAAAAGGAAATGTTTAATTGAGCACTCCGAAAGCAGATATTAGATCATAACCAATTTATTCCGAATAAAACTATTAATTATTTATTCAGGATTACCTCATTCTTCAAGATTTATGTCAAATGTGTGTTTCTTAAAAGCCATCAGATAGGCATAACCTTTAAGTGAGCCATTAGAAATATATTAAAAGACTAATTTCCTGAAGAACCGCCAAGGATGAATTACTTAAAAGTGAGAATGGATAATGTTGTTGAAAGCTCTCACCACAGATTTTATGTGTGAAATTCCCTTGATATTGTATGTGCAAACACCTGCTGTTGATGATATAATGGCCATTAGGCTCTGTCTATGCTTTCTCCATGGCTGTTATGGGGTTTTTTTCCATTTAAAGCCTCCTCCTTCACCCGAATGAAAACTTTTGTAATGGTTAAAGGAGTTATTTTAGTTTTGGTGTGCATTTTCTTACGTTCATTAAAATTACATGCGTGCTTTTGGCTCAGAGCTCTTTTCTCCCTCCACAGCTATCTTTTTCTGGTGTCAGTACAAAGTGTCAATGGCTCTGTGATCCCTTAACACCTTCGGTGAGAGACGCAGACACGCACTTTTGATTCCTCTTCTCACTATGTCTAAGTAGTCGACAGGAGCCATCTGCAATCTCAACTTGTTACAGGGTTGCTCAATGGCATTCGCCGTGCTTTTTGAACTTGTTTGATCTGGTTTAAGTGGGAGTTTAATTCTGAAAAAGCTTCGCCTTCTGCATTTACGTTGCATTGTACGACCCAATGACTCATTTTCTTTCCATTACATAGAATGGAGAGAGAGAGAGAGAGAGAGAGAGTATCTGCCTAAACCTGTGATCATGCCGAGCGCAGCTGCTCTCAGAGTTGTGAAGAAAGCAAGAGACCCTGAGGGGCCCTGATCGTTCGACGAGCTGGGATTCCACACAGAGGAGCTGACGCATGTAGCACAGAGGCGTGGGAACACAAATGCACCGTTCTTCCAGAGTGCAACCTCCACCACATCGCTCTGTCACTCAGTATTGATCGTGTTTATTAAAATAGTACAGCTACAAAACACATTTTAAAAGGCAATCTGTCATTAGGAGAGACATTTTCTTTTTAATTGAATCTGACAATGACTGAATACAGCTATAAAATCAAATTAGAAGAAAGCGTCTATAGTGGCCTGGTAACACAATTCGTCACACATTAGGGGTAATCTGTCATGTCAAGGGGTGAGCTGATTCATTAGGTAATATGCAAACGATTTATTTACTAATAAAAATATAAACGTAAACTTTTTTAATGAAAAAGTTGTTTTCAAATCTTTTATATATTCATAATATTTAGTACTGAAATATTTGGATTTGAATGTAGTGGAACAATTTTCAATATTTGGTATTTTATAATAGTATTTCATATGTTTAGTGTCAGTAAGATTTCTTTATTTAGGGGCTGTCAAATTTATAAATTGATTAATTACATTCAAAATAAACATTTTGTGTGTGTATACATTTATATATATGTGTGTGTGTGTGTGTATTTTATTTATACATATAAATATACACAGTAAACACACATATATTATGTAAACACAAACTTTTATTTTGGATGTGATTAATCATAATTAATTGCAATTAACTGATTTGACAGCCCTAAAATAAAGAAATCTTACTGGCAGCCTTAGGACTTTTATTAGGGCTTTTATCATCCAAACTAACT
>JAHKKF010515260.1:0-10140 GCA_019740295.1 Labeo calbasu
AAACAGTTGAAACATTCTTAAAAATATGTTCTTTTGTGTTCCACTGACGTAAAAACGAAATGTCATACAGGTTTGAAACACCATGGGGATGAGTAAATAATAAAAAAATACTCTACGCTGGGAACCAGAAATGGTTAATCAGAATATTCTGACGTCCAGACCAATTATCTTTGCCATGTTTTCAAGTACACGGGAGCAAACAGGATGTGGCCCTCCCACTGGTTGCCCAGAATATACCTTGTCTCTCTCTCAGATACACCCATTGAAGAGTTAAAAGCAGATAGTGGAAGTATGGATACTGGCTGGAGTGGAGGATATCCTGCGAACTACAATGATTTTGCGAGATCCCACCAAGATAAGTGTAGCTGGCATTAAAAATGGGCTGAGAGAATTCTCGCAGCGATCCGTGTCTTCATAGACAGATGTTGATCATATGCAGCGTCGCCTCTGGCTCAGTGCTTTACTGTCAGTGTTCTGCTGTGCCAAAGGAATGTGACTCTTAAACACGCACAAATCAAAATCTGCCATTCAAAATAGAAAACATGCGTCAATTAAAGCGTGACTCCTCCAGCTGGGGTATTTTTTTTTTTACTAAATCTCATGCTTATATTTTTGCTATACTGTAGCGGTTTGTATGCATCTAACCTTCCACTTTGCACCTGTAATGTAAAATCTGCTTTTCTTCTTATGTTTCATCTTAAATTGTTTCCCCACCGTCCTTGAAATAAAATCTCCTCCACACACGTCCTGTTTCTCTCCTCTCGTTCCATTCACTCTTTGCACAATGATTTTCCTTTGACCCTTTCACCCCAATTCCTGATGCTGCTGTTTTTTTCCATGTCTCGGTCCTCTTGGGACATCTTGGGCCCTGGGCAGCATGAGTACAGTAGGTCGTGTTCTCAGTTGAACTCTTCAGTTATGTTGCTTTATCTTCAGTATAGTTGCTTCCAAACAATAGAGTTTGTAACACCCTGTTTTGCTCTATTGCGATTTTCCAAGCATGTCAGTGACATATAAGAGCATTTACAATAAAGACAAAATGTTCTAAAAAAAAAAAGAGTAAATGTAGTTTGTGCTAAATATTTAGAATTATACTCTCTGAATTTATGTTGGTTTCATATGATTTTGGAAAAACTTCATTCCATTTTCAAGAAATTCAATTTAAAGGGATAGTTCACCCAAAAGTGAAAATGTTGTCATTAATTGCTCGCCCTCATGTTGTTCCAAACTCATAAGTTCTTTGTTCATCTTTAGAACACGAATTATATTTTTGATGAAATTCAAGAGCTTTCTGAGTCTGACCCTGCATAGACAGCAACTGGCCCAGAAAGGAAGTAAGGACATGTTTAAAATTAAATAAAATGTTATTTTATTTTATTTTTTATTATGGTTCCCACTGTGGAGTTAAAGGGACAGTTCACAAAAAAGTACACTTTTTGTTATTATTTGCTTGCTCTGTTTTGATTTTTGATTTTTTCTGTGGAACACAAAAAATATATTGAAAAATATTTGTTTATTTTATTCATTTATTTTGGTCTAGTTTTTAGTTATAGTTATTTTAGTTAAGTCTTTATTTTATTATTTTATTTTATTTTATTTTAGTTCATTTTTGTGTGTTCACAAAAGTACCTCAAAAACTAACACAGAAGATAAGAAATTGTTATTAGAAATCATTATTTTTGTTTTCTTTGTGCGCACAAAGTACTCTTGTAGCTTTATTTTTTTCATTTTTAGGTGAACTATCCCTTTAATGGCTCATGTGATGTAGCAAAGCAATAAATAATAAAATATTTTCCTTATACGTTGAATACATGTGAATATTATTCAAGGTGACTTATTTAAAAAAAATTTAAAATTATATTTTTTCAAGGTGATTTTTTTTTTTTAAACGGATATCATGGTAGTTTGGTAGTTTATAAATGTTTGTTTAGTATAATATTTTAAGAATAATATTTACCAGTATTAATAATTCATAAATATTCCTGTTTTTTTTCTGACGAGTCACACAAGTCATTTTAATCCTTTCCTTGCTAGAGGGTTCCAAGAGGTCCACAGGATGAGTTAAGTATTTAAATTAATGAATCAATATTATTATATTAAAATGACCCAAAATCAAGATGCAAACTTAAATTATATTTATTTTCTCCCCTTAGTAACTGCTGATTTTATTCAAGAACATAGTTTTTGAAACTTCTGGAATCACAAAATGAACTGTTCTTAAAGGAAGAGTTCACCCAAAAAGGAAAATTCTGTCATTATTCACCTTCATGTCGTTCCAAACCCATAAGACCTTTGTTCATCTTTGGAACACAAATTAAAATATTTCTGATGAAATCCAAGAGTTTTCTGATCCTGCATAGACAGCAACACAACTACCGCATTTAAAGCCTAGAAAGTATGGCTGCAATACGATTAATGTATATAAATACACACACATATATGTATGTATTTTAAAAAAAAAATTTATTTATTGTATGTATTTGAATGTAAACACTTTTATTATATTTATTTATATACATAATAACTATACACACTGTACACGCACATATAGTATGTAAGCACAAACTTTTATTTTGAATCGATTAATCACGACTAATTACTTAGTAGTAAGCAAAGAAAACAAAAATAACAACTTAATTCAACAATTTATTCTCTTCCACGCACTCACGAGAGTACCACGATGCATCAGAAAGATCAGAAAGCACTTGGATTTCATCAAAAATATCATAATTTGAGTTCCGAAGATGAACAAAGGTCTTACGGGTTTGGAACGACGTGCGGGTGAGTAATTAATGACAGAATTTTCATTTTTGGGTGAACTATCCCTTTAATTAATCTAACATATCAATACATTCAAATTCTGGTAATGAAAATTTTAAAACCGAGCATCTTTGGCATTGTTACTCTAAAAATACCGGAAATGGTTGGAAACCACTGCTCCATAACACAATTTCCTGTTTTTTCTTCTATGTGTTTCTGCATGTTGGCTGCGCCACATGAATTTTCACATTTACGCTCCAATTTATGCATTCACACATTTGCTTGTACGATCGCAGAGCAGTAAACAGGTTATGCACTGCCATGCTTGGAGTGTGAAATTCTGTTTAGTACCAGAACGACAACAAGACGCCCTGCCAGCTGGCTTTGTGGCATTATGATGGATGGAGGTTTTCCTCTCGCAAATGCACATTTGACATTTGGATGGTCTGCGTCTGAGAATAGACTGGTGAAAAATCAGCGAATCTCCGTCCAAGTGCATTCCGCAGAGCTGCAAAATAAGACAAGAAGACTACTTTGAGTGTTTGATTCAGTGTGAAGGGTTCTTGGAGGGAGGAGGAGGAGGAGAGAAGGGAATGAAGGTCGAGTTGAAAGACACATGCTTTAAAGGCCAGACAGGCCGCATTGGCTCAATCAGCTCTTTGTCTTCCTCACAGGCCTCCGTGTGTCCCGTCGAGGGCTCGGCCCACAAAGCTGCCAAAGTTATGCTGTTGTATAGCTAGAAGAGTTTATGAATTAAGCATTTGGAACACTTGTCTTTTCCCTTGTCCGAATGCGGTTTCAATGCCCTAGCTGGCGTTCGACTGGGGATTTCCTAAACGGAAAGACTGAATGGGGCTTTGCCCTGTTTTGGAGCGAAAATGTGGTTTTCTGAGTTGTAGCCTTATTAGCGAGACGAGATTACGGGCGCTGGGAAGCCTGAGCCGTCGAATGAGAGAGGCTGATGCTTTAACAGTGTGCCCACACAAGCGATTCGATTAATCACGGGTCAGTGCCAACACTTTGACGGGACTTTTTGATGTTTCCTTTCCTCCGTTATGTCACCGTGGCCAGACTATTACAGCCTGGACAAAAAGCAGTCAGTCAAGACCTTCTGACACTCTCACTTTGTTTTCATCCCTCTCTGTCCTTTAATGACCAAAGTTAACTTTTTTGGCGGTAATGAGAGCGGGAGTGGAGGTTGCCGTTAAGGAAGCAGGCGACCGTGTATCAATGTATTGCGCAATTAGAAAAGATTGAGCTCCAGGCCACTTTCTTTCCCAAATCCTGTCAGCAGTAAGTGCTAATTTCCAATAAACCATGTGTGCACGGCAAATGCGTTTGACCGGACTGTGACAGCAGGTGTCCAGATGGTGTGAAAAGCAAGTTAATTAATCTCTGTGATATTTTATCAATTGGAATAAATCTATAAAGGCATTAAGAGGAGTAAAAGGTCAGAAGAGTCTGTTTGGGATATATGTGACACTGTATATAAGCTGAGTGTCGCATTAAACACGACTCTGCTGGAGAACTATGGCGAGTGGCAGCTAACTGCAAGAAAGAGCACAAATATTGACTTCCTTTCTCAATTCGGTTTGACAAACTGAAATCGGGTAAACCCACCCAGGCGAGCTGCCGGGAGGGCGGTAAAAGGGCTGGAGCTTTTTAAAGGTTGACTTACTGTGAGGCTGTGGGCATAAGCTAGTAGCATGTATTTGTTTTTGTTATTGAACGCTTTTGCAGCAGCAGTTTTTGCAGAAAAATTGGCGCTGTCAATGCTGAAACCTTTTCTGAATGGATTTTGTAGTGCTGTACTTTTTCAGTGAATTGACCTTTTTATGACCGAATTCATCTGTACCGTACGTGTGCCTCCACCCGACAATTGTCTTTAGGGGCATGTTTGATTTTGTTGTTTTACCTAAATGTTTATTCGTGTTCTTATTTAGGTCTTAGTTTGTTTAGGCTGGTCTTTCTGGTCTCCCATCCTGGCCAAGCTCCTGCTCAGCTAATTTAGATGGTCAGCCAGCTGCTTATTTAGGCTAAAAACTGTCCAAAAAAAGAAAATTTAAAACCAGCAAACAGGCTAGTTTTAATTAAACAATGTGAGACAAACATGATATACTGGTACTATATATTGGTCATATTATTATTTTGTTTTAGTTTAGTTTTTAAATGTATCGGTTTTAATTATTATTGGATATGTAATGCCCGGACAGAATGCAGTCATAAAAATGGAATTTACTGTATAACGTGGAATGTCACAGAATTTGCCAAATTTGGGATGAATAAATCAAAAGTAGGTCAGTACACTTCAACCAAAATATTAAAAAATATATTTTTAAATATGAATTCTGTATGTTCTGTGTGTCTCTTTGTGAATGAATGGTGCAGATGTGTGGTTTCATTTACTACACACATACTGAAGCATGAATGACGCTTGTGGTGTTTTTAGCCTCTGCCACTTTAAAATATGAGTACATTAACACACAAACATAAACTCTTAAACTGCTCTGAGGGTCACTCATGAGCATATTACAATTTATTTTGAGAAAAACTATGGTCATATCATATACAAACAAACGGTCTTCACAGCAATCCATCAAAATAAATGTTTGGTTTAACTTGAAGAAATTGTGACAGAAATATATTATTTGATGTAATGACAGTCCTACTATTAATAATAAAATAAAATAAAAAATTTAAGGAATATTTACTAGAGAAATTTCTATCTAATCTATTTACCAGAATTTGTTTACCAGAAAAATGTAAATTCACAACACAGTATTTCTGAAACAAAACAAATGAGTGAAATAATATATATATATATATATATATATATATATATATATATATATAAAACACAGAATTTGATAAAAAATAAACCTTTCATAGTGCCATAAAAATTTGATTTTTGGTAAAAAATCAAAAAATAAATTTAAATTAAAAATGAAACTTAATTTGGGAAAAAGTAAAAAAGATTTCATAGGGACCTAGATATATCAGANTATAAAACACAGAATTTGATAAAAAATAAACCTTTCATAGTGCCATAAAAATTGGATTTTTGGTAAAAAATCAAAAAATAAATTTAAATTAAAAATGAAACTTAATTTGGGAAAAAGTAAAAAAGATTTCATAGGGACCTAGATATATCAGATATATACATAGAAAATGAATAATTTAATAACACTGTTTAATCTTTAGTACATTTCAAAATGAATATCCATTTTTATTCTGTACATTTATAATGTTGTGATGCCTTAATTATCATGTAGTGAACTTAAAATGATTTATTTTAGTTTTTATTTTCTTATATTTATTTAGAAAAAACAGTGCAAAATGTAATATTGAGCCATATATTTGGTTATCAGCCATAACATGAAAATAATGATCAACTGTCTGTCTTCATTTTAATATCATTCCATCCTAAGAATTAGCTTTGTTAAACTCCCCATGAAATCCAAATGGAAGATTTTTGGCTTTTAGTATGAATGTTAGCCTTAACGTTATCTATAAACTAGTGTGCTCCGAAATAATGATAAAATTCGCATTTACGAGATAACATGGATCAACGATTTTGATGACTTCACCCTGCACTTCAGCTTCTCATCAAACTTTCTGTGCAATCAAATGCTCTCTAGAATCCAAAGCGTCCCGCCCTCTACACCATCAATAGACGTTGAAGCTGCGACCTGAAATCGGTCACTTGTTTACAGAATTTATATTTTCTGTACTGTGAATTGAAATTTAGACAGTGTATATATGCTTTCAATTTGGGCGAAATAAGTCTTGTTTCTTGCTATGTCACGCGAATCGCCAGTACATTGACAGTAATATTGATAACAGTATTGATTTATGTTGTCTATATTGTGCTTGTCAAGTGAAATGTTATTGGCATATATTTTTATTTTTATAAACAAAAGGCTTGCTATACATAGCAATGTATAATGATTGCTCTCTAGTACTGTTGCTGAGGCTGACAGCCGCCTTCTTGTTTCTAGTTTACTATCGGGCACTGGTGAACTTCACAAACTCATTCCAGTATGGGCCTGAACTTGATGACATCTACTCTCCTGCTTTCGGAGAGATATCATCTGCTGTCGTCGATACGGTATGTGCGTTTACTCACGGACTGTGAGCTGAAGAAATACCATCAGAGAGTTTTCACAATAATAATTAGGGTGTGCTCCACCTGTATATTGAGTCATATTATTGATCACATGCCTTTCCTCTGATTTTTGTCTGTACTGTGTTAATGTTTAAATCAGTATTTAGCTGTAAAACTCAAATGTTCTACACATAGAGACTGAAGTACTTTGTAAGGCAAGGCCAGTATGTGGTGATTAATGGTGTTTATCTTCTCCACAGCTTGAGTCGGACTACAACAAAATACCAGGACAGCAGACCGTCAATGTGGTTCTCATTAAGTAAACACCATTTTCAGTTTCAAACACTAAGATAATTGTGTATGTTCTATTACATAAGGATAGTTAGTTTGCTTTATAACCATTAGGGCACTGATTCATTTTTTTTTAAATAATCAAATAAGCTCAAGCCCTTTTTGCATTATAGGAGTTATTATGATTACTCTGCTCAAAAACATCTTAAACCAGCTGGTTTAAGATGGTCTCCCAGCCTGATGTCCAAACTCTCTGTGAAAACAACAAACAGAGCAGCCTGACCAGACTGGGATACCAGCAGACCATCTTAAGTTGGTTTATGTGGTTTGCTTATTTGGACTTGTTTTGATTAACTGTGTACTCTGTGTACTTTCGCAGGAAAATCGGCAAAGATGTGTTTGTGGAGCTGGACGTCGGCTCAGATAATAACTCTAATGAAACGCAGATCAGAGGTGTCCTGTTCTCAGTGGTTAAAGAGGGCACCATTGCCTCTTATGATACCTCAGTAATAGGCTTCCAGTTCAGGCGGCTTGGAGAAGGTATGTTCAGTTTTGTTTTGTTTTCCTAGTGATGACTAGCAATGTCATGATATCAGAAACTGGGTTGCAATTATTTTGATTTGATTATATTTATGTATAAACAAACAATATGACAGACTTTGTATTTGTAATCTGATAGACCAATTTGGAGTAAGCGTCACAGTTACGTCACCTGCAGCTGCGCTCGCATTGTGATGGCAGAAAAACACTGGTAACAAGTGGTGGGAAATGGGTAAAATTCGTGGAATAAGAGAAAAAATGTATTGTTGTGTTAAGTCAGAATCAGAATGCAAATCATTTTTATAGAATAAGGTCACCAAAAACACCAAAAATTTGAAGCTAAACGCAGAATGGACAGAGTGTGGATGAAACCTGCTTTGATTACTTCTAAAGCATAAATTTGACTCTGTTTAACTCAACAATAGCAAGTTTGTAAATTCTAAGGAAAAAACAGAAATGTGGGATATAAACTCATGTTTCTGAAGTGAGGGGAAAAGAGAATGACGAAGTGATTTTTCTTATCAGAATTGTGATACAATCTCGAGAATTGAGATACAATCTCGGAATTGTGAGAATAAAGTCAGAATTTTAAAATATAAACTCAAATTTACCTTCTTTTATTCCATGGCTTCCATAGACCGCTACTTGAAAACCGTCATTTTCTGCCACCTGATAATCTCCGCCCACAATAAACGTCATCACTGTTTGTAAACACCGAATTGGTCTATATATTGTGGAATATGAAATTTACTAGGGCTGTCCCCTAATAGTCGGCGGGAAGAGGCTCGGCCGAACAAACATTTATTGGTCGCTTAGTCACAGGAAAAAAAAAGTTCCACAGTCAGTGGGGAAGCCACGCAGTCTGTGACAGACAGATTATTAACGAATGGTCTGTGTGGAAATATAGTACATCGGGCAGGACCTCCAAATGCTCACCTATCATTCATCTACCTCAAATATGGCTTTTCATCTGCACGATGTATGTAGTAGCAACTTTACATGGCCGCTCAATCTTATGTTAACCTAGAAAAATATGGATGCTCACTGCGTGACAGATGGATGTGCTGGCGTTTTTGGTCATACATATAAAAGTAATACATCTTTTGAATCTGTAAAGACTCTGTCTCAGATTATGTCATCCGTATGAAACATGCATACAGGCGCATCACTACTGCGGAGATGACAAGCCAGTGTCGCCGACTTCATTATGCCGAAAACAAAGAAATTTAAAGAAATAGTTTATCAGTAAATTATTAAAACGTTATTGCAGTGTCCTTGCGCTTTTTCTCAGACACATTCATAATTATTATATCTACCGGTGCACTGTGGCAAGCATTTTTTGTGCGCTTGAGTGCTTATTAGAGTATGTAGGCAATTAAAGGCTCATTATTATGATTTATATGGCTTATTAATAAACGTGTGACTACTAGTCGACCAGAAAAATCTTTAGGTGAGGGCAGCCCTAAAATAAACCCAATTTGCTACTATTTACTAATTATTATTAAGCTGGTTTGAGAAAGCCACTGAAATGCTATTTAAACTTACTATTATTCTTTTTCTTCTTCTTCCTGACTGATTGGATCTTCTTAAAAATGAAAAATCATAAGAATCCCATAGATGGAATGTTCAAATGAGCCAAGAATTTTTAAACTCCAACTCTCCAAATTAAAATTTAAACACAGTGAGACCCTATTTACACTAGTGCGTTTTCGTTTTAAAACGGCGTTTTAAAAGGAAAACGATCCTCGTCTGCACTGATATATATATATTTTTTTAATCTCTGTCCACACTACACAACCGAAAACGCATGTCACATGGTCATTCATAATGAGCGTGATGTTATTGTTTACGTGCTCATCAAGGATACGCAGAGCGAATGTGTGGGCAGCCACGCCATCGTTTTTAAAAGTCTCTGTTTTGGTCAGTTTACAATGAAACGCAACCCCAGAGTTTTCAAACTAAAATGGGATCTGCAGCATTTACAAAAGTCTTCTCGAAAACGCCGGAGTGGTATAAACGACAGGTGTAACCGTAGCAAAAGTTTTGCGTTTTAAAGAGAAAATGCACTAGTGTAAACGTAGCCGTACACTTACGGAATGTTCAAACGAGCCAAGACTTTTCAAACTCCAACTGTCAAAATTTAAATTTAAATACACTGGGGACCCATTTACATTAGTGTTGCTGCGTCCGAAATCGTATACTGCTTAAGTAGGTACTACATTTAAATATGAACGTACTACCCGACCGTTAAAAAGTACGTTCTATATAGTATGAATGTGGGTAGTATGAATGGAATTCGGACGTACTACATCCGCCATATTGATGTTGTCACGTGTCATGCGTCGACACAACAGCGCGAAAATTTAAAGAGACTGCTCCACTGCACGAACACCGGCACCGGCAATGTTCGGCGTTTTAACGTTGATTGGACAGACAGCTCAGAG
>JAHKKF010515262.1:0-18070 GCA_019740295.1 Labeo calbasu
GAACTAGCTAGAAATCTGAGAGTTCACACTGAAACATTTGAATCTGGTTTCACACCACATTTTAAATTGGGTTTGTAAATATGTTATTTCATTTTTTTCTGTTTTGGTTGCACAAATCTAAACATTTGCGCTGGAAAATGAAACGCAAGTTCAATAAAATGAAAATATTGATATTTATTAATGAACTAACTTGAAATCTGAAAGTTCACACTGACACATTTGAATGTAGTTTCACACCACATTCAAATTGGGTTTGTAAACAACAAAATACAGCACAAACCTAAACATTCGTCTGATTTGCCCAAAAAACTGTGAAACAAGCACAGTAAACATTACTCTCCTCAACAAAGACTTTTAAAATATAATGTTCATTATACTTTGGTAGCTGTAATTTAATATATATAATATAATTTGCTTTAATTATAAATGCAGCATCTTAAGCTTATTTAGACAACAAGCAGGAAAAAAAGCTGCTTTTGGGCATATTGATGCAGATATTTGTGCAGTTAAAACACCCAAAAACATATGAAATTATGTTTACAAACCTAATTTAAATGTGGTGTGAAACCAAATTCAAATGTGTCAGTGTGAACGCTCAGATTTCATGTAAGTTTATTAATAAATGTCCCTTAGATGTTGCAATTATGACTAAATGAGGAGAAATACCACAGATAATGGCTGGTGCAGTACAGCGAGCACATTAAACCTTACTCTCCCCCACAAAGACTGTCCAAATATCATCTCAGGAAGTGGTTGAGCGTGGGAACGAGTAAAAGTGTCAAATATTCAGTCATTCGCTGGCTAGACGGCCCAGCTGCTCTATTCAGCTGCAGGTGAGGAAGGACCTTAGAGGTCAAGGTCAGGGGGTTTTGTATGGTCAGACGTCTCGTTACACCCCGAAACAGATTTGACTAGCAAATAGGGGAACAAGCAGGATGTAAATGTGCATTTTACTGCAGACCTGGCAACCCTATGGGAAGTCTTTGCTGTTTGGATATATACATCTTCTGTCTTTCTCTTCCTGTGCATCTCTGCTGTCATTGTTTCTTCTTCTTTAGGCTATAGGAAAACGGGTCTGCTTTGTACATAAAGCTTTGCTGGGTACATAGAGAAGAGTTTTATAAAGCAGTGTTAAACAGGGCAACAAAGCCCAGTGTGAGCCCCCCGTTATAGAGAGAGTGGTCTCATTGGGGACTGGACGCTTTTCTCCACTGGCCTTGCCTGGTGTCTGTCTCTCTTTCACCCGCTGGTCATGGTTATTTATAGGCCACAGAATACCTGATTGATGCAAACAGGGATCCAGTGCCATGTATTTTAATGCCTTTCTACAACTTCTCAACACACACACACACACAAAACAACATCATAATGTCAACCGAAGGCAGAATTATTACTGAAGTATCAAATTAAAGTTCAGTTCAGTAATATATAATATTGTTAAACATTAAGTTTTATTACATATTTTTAAAGATACATTTTATTAAAATATTATGAAACGTATTAAGTTTTCTAACACACACACACACTATATACATATATATAATGTGTGTGTAAAATATTATATAATATTTAACATAAACATTAAGATGTTAAATATAATGTCTTTAGTTTTATACTTTTAATTTTTATGCCATTTAAGTTTTACGATTTTTTTTAACATGCCACATCAAGATAGCTATTTCATACTGATTGTAATCAATTATTTTTAATAAAAAATTGGAAAAACCTAAGTATGATTATTTAAAAGAAAAATTTAAAAAGTAAAACATTTCTTAAATAAAAATGCTAAATAATATAATATTTTAATAAAATATTTTTAATGTGATAAGTAATTTTCTGATTCTTCTGATATTTAAATGTTATATTTGAAAAACTTACGTTTTTATTAATATATATATTTGTGTTAATGATAAATCTCGATATGGAATGCTAAAACAAAAATTAAACTTAAAATTAAAAAATATCTGTTATTTTGTTTTGTATTTTATTTTTATTTGTTGTGTTTTTAAAATATATCAAAAATTGGTTTAATAATAATAATAATAATAATAATAATAATAATAATAATAATAGTAATCATAAACCTTTACTGTAAAGCGTCATTTAGCACTGTAAAGGTACTATATAAATAAAACTTTATTATTATTATTATTATTATTATTATTATTATTATTACTATTATTGTTGTTGTTGTTGTTATTATTATTATTATTATTAAAATATTTACATTTTAACATGCCACATCAAGACAGTTAAGTCTTAAACATTTAAATAATAATAATAAAAAAACATAATAATAATAATACAATTATAATTTAATGATATTGATAGATATTAAAAATATTTACTGTAAAGCATCCTTGAACACTGGAAAAGCACTTATATAAATAAAACCTATTATTGTTATTATTGTTATTGTTGTTATTATTATTATATTATTATTTTTATTATTAAAATATTTACATTTTTAGTTTTGATTTTAACATGCCACATTAAGACAGTTATGTCTTAAAAATATAAATAAAAAATTAATAATAATAATAATAATAATAATTAAACTGATTTAATGATAATGATAGATATTTAAAATATTTACTATAAAGCGTCCTTGAGCAGTGGAAAAGCACTATATAAATAAAATGTATTATTATTATTATTATTATTATTATTATTAATATTGTTGTTGTCATTGTTGTTATCATTATTAAAATATTTACATTTTTAGTTTTAATTTTAACATGCCACAGCAAGACATAATAATAATAATAATAATAATAATAATAATAATAATAATAATAATAATAATAATAATAATAATAATAATAATAATAATAATAATTTTATTTGTAATGGATTTTTTTTGTTTGTTTTAAACCCAAAGCACGACTTTAAATAAAACAAAAAGCAGAAGCAGCAATTAGTTAAAAACAAACTTAAATAAACTGATCTTAACCAGTCTTTTTAAAGTGTCCCAAATTTGAAGTGTTTGTGACGGTAGAACGAGAGCATCTTGAGGGCTTTTAATAATAATGACATAAACATAATATTTAAATTGTCTAGTGGCACATTAATCTGTGGCGCTCATGTGGATGATGCAAGTTCAAGTCTGGCTCACAGCATCTCCTGCCATCACTTCCTTTCCTCTCTCTTGACAGTATGTATCATTAGCCAAAAAAATCCCAAACTAAATGAAAACGAATGCAGGTCATTTCGGCTGCATGATTCCAGGCTCCTCCTCTTCCCTGTAGAATGATGCAACTAACCAGTTAGCAGTCTATGTTAACCTTTCTCATTCAATGCACTGGACATTTGCCAGTCTGAGCGTGTTTAGTGAGCATATGCTTCCCTCGTTCCATACAGGGCCTCCTTCTGCGCCAGCTTTATTTCGAACGCCGCTCCGATTCGTGACTGAGTGATGCAGAATTAGTATGCAGCCAACAGCTTGCCTCAAATAATAGGACCCAGGAGCTGCAGCAGAAGTCCAGGGGGGTTAACCAGCGCTCTTCCCCTCACCCCTCACGGTCCTGGACTCAAATCTTAATGGGACATCAGACAAGACTGTCTGAATCGAGGACCAGACAACCACCCCCCCTCTGCAAAATCCCTGCTTGGGTCGTAGTCACGTTCCCTGCGTATGGTCCCAGACGGGCGAATCCTGCCCCCACCCAAACGCTGGGCACATTAGACTGTCTCCTGACAGTTTTGATGCGACGTGTCCTCCCAACCGGTTCTATGCACTTGCTAGCTTAGCGTCAAGCTAGCTGTTTGTTTACAGTCTGAGAATTCAAATCAATCACATTCATGCCTCTCGTCCAATAAAACGTCCTGTTTCAGACACTAGCTGGATAATGAACCTTGTATTGCAGTAGTGTAAGATGAAAAACCATCAATGTTTTTCTTTCTTTTCTTTTTTTTTCAGTTCAGTACCATAATATTGTAAAATTGTTGTTTTTGGAACTGTTCTATGATGGCTTTTTGTTGTTGTACTTTATTTCTTTTATCTTGGTACAGCAATTTATATATATATATATATATATATATATATATATATAGTTTTTATTTTTACCCGTTTAACTTTTTTAAAAAATGCTACAACAAGAGTTTTTTATTTTAACAAAAAGTTTAATTATTATTTTAATAATAAATTAAATAACATAAATATGATTAAGTTTAACAAAGTTAAAAAGTAAGTATATATATATATATATATTGTTGTTGTTGTTGTTAAATATTATTTAAGATATTTAATTTCATTTTTTTTACCCATTTTTATATGGCACATAAAGTTATTTAATCATTTTAATATGATTTAATAAAAAAAGTAATAACATAAATATGTTTGTTTAAAAAATGTTAAAATGTAAAAACATTTAATATCTAACGTTTTAAAATAACCATGCTAATTAATATATATTTAATAAAATATTTACTTTTTAATGTAATAAGTAATTCTTAGACTCTTCTTATATTTATATTTTAAAAATGTAAATTTTTTATTAATATATATTTGTATTAATGATAAATCTTGATATGGCATGCTAAAGCAAATATTATAGTTTATTCAAATATTATTTAAAATGTAAATATATTAAATATTTTATTACACATTTCATTTTTATTTATTGTGTTTTTAAAATATATTAACATTAGCCTGTTTAATAATATCTTAATAATAATAATAATAATAATAATAATTAAATTATGATTTAATTTGAATGATATTTACATTTTCACATCAAGGCAGATATGGCTTAAACATTTAAATAAATAAATAAATAATAATAATAATAGTAGTAATAATAATAATAATAATAATAACAATATTTAAATTTGGATTTAACTTGAATGATAATTTAAAATATTAACTTTTTCAGCTTTAATTTTAACATGCCATGTCAAGACATATGTCTTAAACATTTAAATAATAATAATAATAATAATAATAATAATAATAATTTAAAAATATTAAATATACGTATGTGTGTGTGTGTGTGTGTGTGTGTGTGTGTTATTATTATATTTTATTATTCATTATCTTGACAGTTTTGGTCTGGTTTAAAACATCAGTTTCAATATTTCATAATATTCTGCTTACTTAACTGCAAGTATATCTGTATACTCTACATATTGCGTTCATGACATTTAAAAAGGCCTTTAAATATATATTGATAGAACGTGTGTGTACACACACACACACACATACATACATGGATATACATAATACATATAATCTAAGTGTGTTTGTGTGCGTATTAAAATAAAATATGGTGGCAGCCATGTTTGATTTCCAATACGCCATATCCGGCCACCATGACTTTGTACCATGACCAAGCAGACTAGACGTTGCGCACTGATGATTAAGCAGGGTCAATCGTTGAGCTGTCTGCACCTCAATCCCCAGAGGTGATATTAAGCACCCTAGACTGGAACCAACAAGCACTCCACCCCCACAGGCCTGGGGTCAATCCCAGTGCCCAGACAGTCCTTCCCCTGACCCCTGTCTGGCTCTAGGCTCAGGGTCAAACATCACGGCTGATAAAGTCTGTTTCCCCGCCCCTTCAACCTGCGTGCTGGTAAACACACTCGTGCTGTAGCGTGGCGGCGGCACACGCACAAACGCAGCGTCATCCCTGAGCACGTGACGCTGAGCATCCCGGCATCCGTACGCTGTCAATCAAATCTCAAGCTCCTCCCCCTTATTTGAGTCTACGCTCAAGCTACACCTCATTTAGATGCTGTACAGTGAACAGTTTGCTGATTTGCAAAAAGATGGCAATATGCTAAAACACAGGTTATAATAGGAAATACATTGTATTTCTTAAATGTAATGAGTGACACTGGAGCTAATTTTGTTTTCTATCTTTTGTGTCTCCTCAGGTTTTGGACTAAATCTTCATGCCAGGATCAGCACAGACCATCAAGAGGAAATGATTTTTGTCTTTTTTCTTTATTTAGTTACTGTACGTAACTGTTTTCCTGTAAGACTGTGTTGTTTTTGTTGGATCTCTTTTTTGTCATCAAGTAAGTATTTTTGGACAATACAGGTAAGTTCATTGTTTGGAACAAGATTTTTGAAATGTACAGGACAAAGGACAGTTAATAATAAATGAGACGCTGACTTACCACCAACTCAAAAAGTGTAGTTTGAACGTAGTGTTGATTAGATGGATAGCTAGCTAGCTAGATATTCAGAAAGAGATATTTATACAGATTTTTAGATATTTACGTAGATATTCATATAAATAGATGAATATTCCAATTTTCACATAGATGGATAGATATTCAGATATGATATTTATGTAATTGGATAGACATTCAGAAACAGATATTTAGATAGATTGTTAGATATTCATATAGATGGTTAGATATTCAGAGGGATAGATACAGAGGGTTCAGATAGATGGATGTTAATTTAGATGGATATATATTCAGAAACAGATATTCAGATGGATAGATATTCACATAGATATTCAGATATTCATATAGATTGATAGATATACAGAAACAGATATTTAGATGGATTGTTATATTTTTACATAGATATTCAGATATTCATATAAATGGATGGATATTCAGAAACATATTCAGATGGGTAGATATTCATATAGATGGATAGATATTCAGATCTTCAGATAGATAGATATTCAGATATTCATGTAGATATTCAGATATTCATGTAAATGGATAGATATTCAGAAACATTCAGATGGATAGATATTCAGAAACATAGATATTCAGATAAATATTCAGATATTTAACTAAACAGATATTAATATAGATGGGTTGATATTCAGAAACAAATGTTCAGATGGAAAGATATTCAGACATAAGATATATATATATTAATACCTGAATACCTATATATATATATATATATATATATATGTATATATATGGAAACGTATATTCAGATGGATAGGTATTCAGATAGATTGATATTCAGAAACATAGATATTCAGATAAATATTCAGATATTTACCTAAATAGATAGATATTCAGATAGATATTCAGATATTCAACTAAGTGGATAGATATTCAGAAACAAATATTCAAATAGATATTAAGTTTAACTAAATAGATAGTTATTCAGATAGATATTAATATGAGTAGATATTTAGAAACATTAAGATTATTCATATAAATGGATAGATATTCAGAAACAAATATTCAAATGGATATTCAGAACATATATATTCAGATAAATATTCAGATCAACTACATAGATAGATATTCAGATAGATATTAATATAGATGTGTAGATATTCAGATAAAAATCCATTTAACTAAATAGATATTCAGATAGATATTAATATGGGTATATATTCAGAAACATATTGAGATAGATATTCAGAAACATAGATATTCAGATAAATATTCAGATATCAACTAAATAGATATTCAGATACATATTTATGTAGATGGGTAGATATTCAGAAACATAGATATTCAGATAAAATTCATTTAACTAAATAGATAGATATTCAGATAGATATTAATATGGGTAGATATTCAGAAACACATATTGAGATAGATATTCAGATATTCAACTACATGGATAGATATTCAGATAGATAGATATTAATATAAATGGGTAGATATTCAGAAACATAGATATTCAGATTGATAGATATTCAGACAACCAAACAAATGGATAGATATTCAGAAACAGATATTCAGATGGATACATATTCAGATTATCATATAAATTAATATATATTTAAATAGATGGATATTAATATAGATGGGTGGATATTTATAAACAGATATTTATACAGGTTGTTAGATATTCCGATAGATATTCATGTACTGTAGATGGACGAATAATCGTATAAATATTCAGGCAGATGGAAAGATATGGAGAGATACTTTCACTTTTGTTTCCTATTGCTGTAAATTATTTGATTAAACTGATTTCTGCTTAACTGTATTAAAGATAAAACATTATTAAATAAATCCTGAAAAAGAAATATTCTTGTTGTGTCATTTTTTCATCTTTATTTTTTCATCTATTTATTTATTATTTAAATCTTTTGCCATTTTTCATCAATTTGGTACATACTGGGATGTCCTATGAGTAGAGTTTCAAAGCATTACAGGCACAAATACCATGTTTTGTTGTGAGAGTAATATTAAATATGTTTGATGAAATTAGCTTTGCTCATATTTAGCTTTGCTCATCCCTGCATGATTCAAATAATAACATTATTATTTGGTATGTTGAATAATCTACATTTTATGCATTTTTCGTCTTATTTTGCTAAATTTACCACACTATTACTAATTTTTTTTAATTATTTCTGTTTTATTTTTAATTGTATAAATTGCATTTTATGTTTTTATTGCTGCTAGAAAATGATAAAAAAAAAAAAAAAATCAGGATGTAAACTGTTTAGAATTTTTTTTAGTAACATGGCTGCAAAACGTGTTATCCTCATATAAAATTAATAGGAGGTAAACCACCTCATATAATATTTACTTTGACCTGACCACAAGTTGGCGAACAGAATAGGTCAAATGTCACCTTACCCCAAAAAAAGAGTTGATTTTTGAGTTTCATTTTGTGTCTTATTTCTCAAAACTGCCTTTTGTCAGCTTAACTCAAACTGTGTCAGAAACAGTGAGCTTTCGCTCAACCAGCAAGTGTTCATTACCTGAGAGGGAATCCGGTTCACTCAAACACACACACACACACACACACACATCAGTCCTGCTTCCTATTGTTTTCCTTTAACTGTCAGCTCAAGCGCTGGTCCAGTGCCCTCCAGTGCACCTACTGAAATCTGGCCCTCGGTCACCCAGCCACACTGACCTGGGATCAGGGCCAAGCCACCCTGGCCGTGACTCAGCCGCCAGGAGGCCAGACTTTGGCCTGAAAGAAAGCGAGAAGGAGAGATTATCCTATTCTGGGCCGGTCCGGCGGAGGGTACGGTGGTATTGACCAGGAGGGGCCACCCATGGAGCGTCCATTGAGCCATGAGATGGCCTGATATACATGCTTACTGAGCATGGCAGATTCCCTTACTCTCAACGGGATAAACCCACACCCAACAAGCCTCTTTCGGAGAGATTAGGGTGGCAGCTCTTGTCCCCTCGTTCACCCCCTCCCTCGGCCATCCTCTGCCCAGAGACAGGGCTCAAAAAGTCTGGCCGAGCAGCTCCGGTAAAACAGTTCTTGGTGGTCTGCCAAGACGTTCATTGTCTTTGTCGGGAGAGGTGAGGAGGGAGTTTGGCCATGAAGTCCTGCATCCTCTGGCTGTTGCGCCATATTACATTCAATCTTCTAAACGTAAAAAAATGTAAGAAATTGTTTAGTCACCAAAATCTATGTTAAAACAATACTGAATACAAACACAAAGGCACAACCATAGGAATAAATATCAGTTTTGATGTTTCAGGTGTATTTCACAGAATGAAATTTGTCATCAAATTAGCATATATTCTGTCGCTATCCACCTTATTTTTTTGTAAGAGTGGGCGCGGCCATTTGTACATTTTATGGGTGTGGCTTCCGGTCTCGGCGTCCAGTATTTTTAGCTGTACAAAACCGCTCCTTTTGCTGCTTGATATTGCATGTGTCTTACCATATTATTTTATTGTATCATCTTACTTATAAACACATTGCTTTGTAGTGCAAACGGTTTTACCGTTTACTACGTTGTTATTCTCCGGCTAATAAACCGGTAGTCTCATCCATAGGCTTACTTCAGCGTTGAACAATAAGGTGAATATGAATTCATTAAGTCGAAATAGTGTTCATTAATTTAACAGAATGTGTCCAGTAAGATTTCTGAATTCACTAGATGTTAATATTTACTATTAGGCTATTTATTATTAATCTTTCATTACTATTCAATAAAAATCTGTATTTATATAGTTTTGGTGTTTAGTTTAATCATCATCGTCGGCATCATCATAATAATTTTATTAATAGTTGTATTATTGTTTTAAAACTATTATAAAATGTTGATTTGTTTACATATTTATTGACACCCATTCTTAACGTAGGCTAGATGAAAAAGTCGTCTTCGCAAGATGAAAAGACAGAAACAAACAAAACACTTTGAAAATACTGTTTTACATTTTTGTTGTGACTTCTGTTGCTTCTTTCATCTTTGTCCTGGTTTAATACATAAAAAATGTTTATTCCTTTGAACAAACTGATCTGAAAAAAAAAGTATGTATTATAAAAACATTATTTATATACAAAAGTGTCTGTTTGTAATGCAGTCAGCGGTGATGTTTGCTTTCTACTAAGGAGATCAAAATAACTGAAGCAACTGTATCACAAATAAAAGGATTTAAAGAACAAACAGGTGAAAGAATGAATTTCGACTGTGAGATTAATCATATGGACCTTAAATCAAGACAAATTATAAAACATAATTAAATACAGAACATACCTAAAGCATAAAGGCCATTACGTAAATCTAAAGTAATTGTTTAGAAGATGTTTTTGAGTGTAAATATATCGTGCACGTTTTGCATTAAATAACCACATTAAAAACTAACACTGAAACATTCCATGAACACTGCAATTTCCCAATACATTTCGAATGCATAAAAAGTGTTCAGTCTTCAGTTTGAATTGTCATATGAGAAATAATGCCACGGTTGTTCTCACAAAATAAATAAATAGATAAATAAGCAAAGCAAACAACATCATGACCTTAAAAAACATTTCATCCCCAGCAGATAGCATTATTGAAATTTCAGAACTAAGATGCCCTTTGACTCGCCTGAAATAGACTTGAGAATGAACGAGAGGGCGGCTGGCGGGTCAACAGGGGGAGTGTGTTTGCGTGTGTCTGCGCGCCGGGACGGGGGAGGTTACTCTGTGAACTTGAAGAGCAGTTTGTCATGCTAACCATGCTGGATCTATTGAATTCACACGCAGGGAGCAGAACTTTCACAGGACCTCGTCTTTTTTAATGCAAAACCAGTCAGACCCCGCACCCCCGGGGTTCATATACATACATGTCTCCGTATATCCCTCGTCTCAATGCACTTGGGGGGCATATATTTCTGAAAAACCTCTCGCTAGAAAATAATATGTGTGAATACGCATTAGTAACTCGTTTTATTATATTATTTAAGTGGAATAATGTAGCATCATTGCTGGATAAGGTAGAAATTAATTTCCCTCAGATACAAAAGGAGGCTTTATATTCCGTGATTATTCGCGGTTACAGCGCAACACTATTTACACTAGGCTATATTCACTATTCAGTAATTATTTACATAATGAAACGTTAATAATAAAGTATTTAGTATTCTAATAAATATGAAGAACACTGTTATTAAAACGTCATTTACCTACATATTAAATGTAATTCTTCCGCTACAACAAATAGTCCCTGACAAAATATAACGTTGCTACGCAACAAACCTAACGAGCTGATGTGTCGAAGTGTTTTACGTCATATCTATATTAACCAATCAGCAGTCAGGACTGAATGTGTTTTATTATTGTGTTTTATAATAATAATTATTTAATTACGTATCCTACGTTAATTCAATTTATTTGAATCTGAAAGCCTGCAGTGAACTTGAAAATGCCAAATAGATGGCGTGATAACAGTTTAGGTTCAGGAAACGTTTTATTAGCAACAACAATTTATAATTAAACCCCTATTCTTGTTTTTTACTTTTATTCCGTTCACCTAGCCAGTTTATTTTGGAATTTCCTCCATGGTTCTTGTTAATACATCAAAAAGCGTGTTTGAATCAAACAGAGGTGCATTTTTCTGGAAACTCGTAGTCTGTGATCTTCAGATTGTAGAGGAAGGGTCACTCTATTAGGGGCTTCAATTATGTGTCATTTATTTTCAAATCATAAGGGGGAGTCTAAAAGAATGCAGACCACCAACATTTAGAACAATAGTGCGGTGAGCGCATCTGATTGGCTGAGAGGAAACCCTGGCTGCACGCTTCTTCTAATGGAAGAACCAATCACGGTTCAGTAATGCTTTGACCCTAAACGCTTTTACTGCACCACCCGCTGATAAGTGGCAATATGCTCTTTCATATAAAATTAACAAGACTGCTGAAACGCGGGAAAGGCGAAAACAGGGGTAGATGCAGGTTAGCGGCTAAGTGTGAAAATACGGGGCGTGTAAAAAGATTTTTTTTTCTCTGAAAATGACATTTGTCTTGTGTATATTGTTAATTTTTCGTTTTTGTTTCCTCCCCCCCTGCCTTTTAACAAGGCTATTCATGCCTTTCCATAATGTCGTGCGGGGCATTTTAATGTGGTGACAATTTATGGAAGGTTCTAGTGAGTGGATGCTTGTGAAGCTGCCAAAACGGCCATAATGGGCCGTCGCTCAAATATATAACACACAGTGCCGCATTTGTTTTAACCGGGAAGCCGTAAAGTGTGTTTTTTTGCCCGTTTTCTCTCTTTGTACCGGCCTGGAGCTCAGCGTGACTTCTAAACGTCTCTCAGATTTTCCTTCTTTGAGCCTTCTGTAAATTATTCATGCGTCATTTAAATACATGCAAATGAGGTTTCACCCCTCCCTGGTACCTATGGCAACGTCCGTGTTCTGTGGAAACGGCGGGTTCGGCAAGAAAACAAGCAGCTTGGAAGTTCAGGACTGACAGAAGTTTCTCATCTCCAACTTCCACCCACTGAGCTGATTAATTAACAGGCCTCAGGAGAAGGTGATGTGGCACTATCACTCACAACTGAGGGGCACGAATAATTTAAGATAAACTTTATGATTCAGCACATAATCTCACAACATCTGGAGTGGCAGAACGTTAAAGAATACATATTTTGGAAATGTTTTAGTAGAACAAACGCGTTTTTTTTATTTAATTTTTATTTTTATTTAAATGATACTCATATTTGTAATATACATTTAGATACTATTTTATATGGACTTTATATATATATATATATATATATATATATATATATATATATATATATTGATATATGTATGTATTGATATTGTTTTATGTATTTATTTATTATTTTTTTGTGTCCAAAGCCTTATGAAATCAAAAGTCATCCTGATTTTATTCAGAATAGCGTACATTGACTTTCCAATAAACTGTTTAATACAAATCTCTATCACATAAACACACCGTCTGAATTTGTTACACCGTATTGTAGTTAAAGGGCACATATATTGCTCTGTCAAGGTCAAGTTCAGGCCAGAATAAAATCAGGGTTTTGCCTACCCCTTAAATTACTTTATTATACTGCCACCTAGTGGCAGTAACTAAACTGACTAACGTAAAACGTGTCCGTTTAGCCGGAGAACTGTAGATTGTCTGACAGGAATGAAAACGAGGCTGTGAAGGACAGTGCGTTCAACGGATTGTACTGTTGTTTAACAACACACCGACTATTCAGCTAATGAAACGTCTTTCTAAATATAAAAAGACTTTCAGTAGACAAAGGCCCCATAAAACTCTAGTTCTTAAAGTTGTGAGCTGTGAAAATTAGATTTATAGGACCTATACAGCAGCCTGCGTGTCATCGTAAAGACTGTAAGTCTGTCCCTCACAGCCTCGTTTTTATCCGGGTTAATTTCAATATGGCGTCCAACCCGATTAATGTTATTACTTAACTGTGATATTGTAAGTTCTAAGTTTTAGTTACAAATTAGATGAACACTTTTATGATTACAATCATTTATTAGACTATTTGCTATATCACTGCTAATCAATTTAAGGATACCTTCAGTATTGGGGAGTAACGAATTACATGTAACAGGATTACTACCAGTCAAAAGTTTTTGAACAGTAAGATTTTTAATGTTTTTTAATGTCTTCTACTCACCAAGCCTGCACTTCTTTGATCCAAAGTACAGCAAAACCAGTAAATTTTAAAATGTTTTCTCTTTGAATATATTTTAAAATCCTGTGATCAAAGCTAAATTTTCAGCATCATTACTCCAGTTACATGATCCTTCAGAAATCATTCTAACATGCTGATCTGATTTTATTATTATTATTATTATTATCAATTTTTTAAAACAGTTAAGCAATTTTTTAGAACTATTTGATGATTAGAAAGATCCAAAGATTAGTATTTATCTTTTTTTTATATATACAAATTAATACTTTTATTTAGTGAGGATGCTTTAAATTGATCAAAAGTGATGATAAAGACATTTATAATTTTATATAATGTTATAATGTAAAATATTTATATTTCAGATAAATGCTGCTCTTCTGAACTTTCTATTCATCAAAGAAAACTTGAAAAAATTCTACTCAGCTGTTGAGCAGATGTTTTTTTGGGCAGCACATTAGAATGATTTCTGTGGTTATGTGGGTGGAGTAATTATGCTAAAAATTCAGCTTTGAAATCAAAGGAATAAATTAAATTATAAAATATATTCAAATAGAAAACCGTTATTTTAAATAGTAACAATATTTCAAAATGTTACTGTTTTTGCTGTTTTTGGATCAAATAAATGCAGGCTCGGTGAGCAGAAGAGACGTCTTTAAAAATACATTAAAAATCTTACTGTTCAAAAACTTTTGACTGGTATACGTAATTTAATTGTAAAATAAATGTAACTGTAATCTGTTAGTTACTGAGAAAAAAAATGTGTAATTAAATTACAGTTACTTATGAAAATGTTAATGAGTACAAAGGGGGTTACACCTGGTTACATCTTTACATCCTGTAAAAAGCTAGGATATGTTGCTTTGCCTGTTTTTTTTTTTTTTATGTGCATGATACCTCCTGCCATTTAAAGGCCGCTTAGTAAAGCAATGCTGTTCTAATGCTTTTGATTGGTTCTTTTATTTGAATTTGCAATGCATCACAATTGCCAATTACATCAATCCATATTGGCATTAACAGTTTAGGCTAACCTGTCTGAGAGTTGATTAACTGCTTAACAGTTGAAAACATTTGTTAGAACTATAGAAAAGTAATCAAATGTAATCGGTTACATTAATAAAGTAACTGAAATAGTTACACTGCTTATTACATTTTAAATAGGGTAAATATTTAAGTATTTAAGTAACCTTCCCAACGCTGCATACCTTAACCTTTGCTTCCCCCTAGTGGTGTGAAAATAAGGGTAGAAGCGCGCCATCTCTTTATTTAAACTT
This sequence comes from Labeo calbasu, assembly GCA_019740295.1. Lineage (NCBI taxonomy): Eukaryota > Metazoa > Chordata > Actinopteri > Cypriniformes > Cyprinidae > Labeo > Labeo calbasu. The sequence goes on from JAHKKF010515262.1 coordinate 15,082, forward strand.
CCCGAGTGAAATCTTTGATATATCTTCGATTTACAATTTACGACTAATTAAAGCAAATTACTGCTTCTATAACTAAATAAAGTGGGAATTGTGGTAATTGCACATTGCTTGTTTCCAATGTCATATCGTTTTCCATATTACATATCTCCAAATTTTCTGTTTTTAATTATTAGTAGCCTAGAAATTATATTATGTGATTCATATTACAGTAATATAAATTATAAAATAAATATATTGAATTATGTATTTTTTTTTATTGTTTACTTGTCTTGTATTAAAAGCCTCGTTGTTAAACTTTTATTTTATTAATATGTCACCCAATATATAATATGTAACTCAAGCATTTCGCCATCCTTTAATAACCACTGTCCTATTAAAAATGGACTTTCAATTGACGTTAAAGATTGTTACTGCTATCTATTTCCAGGTTAATGATCTTCTACCATTCACTTTAAAACTGCCATTAAGATTTTAACTCATATGCATATGTTTATACAGTCATAACAGTTTAACTAAATCTATATAAGACTAATTAGATAATATGGATTGTTATTTATTAACGTAATTAGATATACTTGTTTTCTAAATTGTAATTTAAATATCTTGCGATGCAACCTTATATATCTGTTTATTAACCTGGAAATATCTGGTAATACATAAAAAAATTAGCTGTCATACCTCAAAACAACCAATAGATGTCACCAGATATCCAAACAAGCTATTCAAACCTCTTATATCGACCGCATAATTTTATAGCTCAGTGGATTCTGATTTGAATTTATTTTTTAATATATATATGCATATATAACAATAAAACATAGCCCACAGTATATCGTTTTACTACATGTTAAAACATAGGGAAATAAATGAATTAAAATGGGGAAGATCACTTTGGATGTTGTCCTACTATGAAACCACATGAAAAACAGCCTAGGATTTAGTTTAAGTCCAAACCACAGCTGAAAGTACAATATGAAAGTTAAGTAAACAACCTGTAAAAACCCTTCTAAAACTTTTCAAATGTATTTTAATACCCTATGTATACAAATGTATATGTTTTTTATCCTTTACATAACTATATGTTTGTACTACTGAAAACACGCATAAAGTTTGTTTCGGAAAACAATACGACGTCTCTCTATTTCCGTTTGCCGGTGTTCTGCTTCCGGTCTGTCCAAAAATCTTTTTTGACATACGCACACAGCGAACTTTAAGTGTCTGAGTTTAACATGAGCTCCGGTTCGACATGTGCTGTATCGGGTTGCTACAACAACTCGAAAAAACTTAAGAGTTTCCAAGAAAATATCTGTGTAGAACATCAAAAAAACAGGAATGAATGTCCGTGCCCAGCGCCCTATGCCTTACACTGTATGCCGTCGAAAGAGGAGAGGAAACAGGCTTGGCTTGCGGCTTTGAAATTAAAAAATCCTCCGAAGAGAGTTTACGTGTGTTCGTTTCATTTCGTCGATAAAAAGCCCACAGAGCTGCATCCGGATCCTGAGCTCTACCTGGGTCACAACCGTTCTCAACAAGGCAGACGAAAACAACTTCAGGAAGCTGACGGACTTGGTATGTTTATGGAATTCAGTTATTTCTACGTGATTTATACGATATAAAAACTCTCATAAGACATAAAAGCAACGAGTTTAGTTAGAAGCTGATTTGCATAGACGGCGTTCCAACGTGGTTACTGTTACTTTTCTCAGCGCTCGTCAGGATGGACCAATCACATTCGTTTGTGATTACAGGATAAAGTTTTTACAAAATTATTTTCTTTATGTTCGTGCAGAAGGTTTACTTTTTAACGTCGGTTACTAGTATTTGAAATACTATAAGATTATACTATTTAGTATGTTCCCAGTAAGAAAAAAAGTATAATGAGATTTGAATGAAGCGCAATGGAGAATTCGCTTTTGTGAGCCATAGCGCGCCCCCTGGTGGAATTTAACTTTTGTCCCGCAGTTTGGAAAGCGACATCAATAAAACAAGATGATAATATTTACCAAATTATCGAATGCAGTCAGGTTATATTGGCCAGGCTTGGAGTGTTCTGGAATTTTGTTAAGGATTCAAATATATAAATCACTGTACATTACTTTAACACTTTTCCCACAACTTGTATTGGAAATATGGCATCAGATTTGAATTCCCTCAGTTTGGTAAGGTGGGTGGAGATGCAAAATGCAAAATAAGTGTCTTACAGTGGTAATAGTGATGTCATTATATTGATTAATCGCGATTAATCGTATCCAAAATAAAAGTTTTTGTTTACATAATATATGTGTGTGTACTGTGCATATTTATTATGCAAATATACACACACATAAAGTATATATTTAAGAAAAATAAATGAAATGTATTTATATACAATATAAATTATATGAATGAAATGATTAATCGCAATTAATCACATCCAAAATAAAAGTTTATGTTCACATAATGAATGTGTGTGTACTGTATATTTATTATATTTAAGAAAAATATGTTGTTTGTATATTAAATATATTTATATATAATATAAATCATATGGAAAAAAAATGTTTTTGTTTACATAATTTATGTGTGTGCTTTGTATATGTATTATGCAAATATACACACATATACAGTATATATTTAAGAACAATATGTTGTTTGTATATTAAATGTATTTATATATAATATAAATTATATAAACAAAATGATTAATTGTGATTAATCGCATCCAAAATAAAAGTTTATGTATGTGTGTGTATTGTGTATATTTATTATGTATATATAAATACACACACATGCATGGATATATTTAAGAAAAAAAAGTTTATATATAAACTTTATATTTATATTTATATATATATATATATATATATATATGTGTGTGTGTGTGTGTAATATTTATATATTATATATAAACTTTATAAACTTTATATATATATATATATATATATATATAATATTATAGAAATAAAAACATATACATGTAAATACATGTAAATATTTTCAAAATATATAC